>ML788400.1:736473-751550 GCA_009831015.1 Picea engelmannii
GGTGCTCTCAGCAAGTTGCAGCTTGCAAAGATGAGGTTGTAGCCTCATTATGAGTTGGTGCTCATATGTATGATACTGTAAAGAATGTAACCATTACTTATCATATAAAGAAAAAGAGGTTTTTACCCTGCATGGGTTTCCTCGAGAAATATATGTCTTTGTGTTTCTCATATATGTGAATGATGTTGAAAGTGCCATTGTTTATTTCCCTGCATTATTGTGATTATCATTTAGTGTCTCTACAAAGAGTTTAAAAGAACCATAATTGTTTAAGCATGGAAACAACTGATTCACCCCCCCCTCTCAGTTGTATAATAGATGTGACCAAGGTACTCTACTTCCTCCTTGCCAAATGTACATTTTGACATTTCTGCATAGATTTGATTTTCTTCCAGAAGAGATAACACTTATCCCAAATGCTTCATCTGCTCCTCCCATGTTTTACTATACACTAAGATATCATCGAAGAAAAATAAGACATGTTTCTGTAAGTATGGGTGAAATAATTCATTCATTATCACTTGGAAGGTGGCAGGGGAATTAGTTAGCCCAAAAGGCATCACCTTGAATTCATAGTGTCCTTCATGTGTCTGGAAGGTAGTCTTGGCTACATCTTCTAGTCTAACTCTAATATGATAGTACCCATATCTTAAATCAGGTTTTGAAAAATATCTTTCTCCATGAAGTTCATCCAACATTTCATCAATAAATGGGATGGGAAATTTGTTTTTAATTGTTATTTTGTTTATCCCTCGGTAATCTATGAATAATCTGAAAAATCCATCTTTCTTTCGAACTAGCACTACTAGAGCTACATATGGACTTCTGCTTTTCGTGAGGACACCACATTTTAATAGGCCTTGGACTAATCTTTCTATCTTTTTTTTGTGTGTGATGAGGGTATCTGTATGGTCTAACCTTGACTGGGCTTGACTGGGCTTGATCCTGGTTTAACTTCAATTATATGTCCAATTCTTCTTTGAGGTGGTAACTCCATGAGAAGGTCTTGAAATACCTTCTTGTGTTTTTAAATTATATCTTGGGCGTCTGATGTTCTGGGTTCATCATGTTATAATTATTGTATTTCTATGTTGTGGCATTGGATGAAGAATGTGGTTACTCCTTTTCGGATCATTTTTTCCATTTGTTGTGACGACAGAACTTGTGTTTGTGGGGGTTGAAAACCATATAATTTATAACTTTTCCCTTGCCACTTGAATTGGATGAAGTGTTCCTGGTGATGACTGAGTATGTGCCCAAGGTTTGTAACCATTGGACTCCTAAAACCACATCTACTCCTCCCAGAGGGAAGGTGTAGAGTTCTGATTCCAAATTGAAATCTTGGATTTGGAGTTTCACCTTATGGAATTTTCCGATATTTCCAAATTTTTTTCCGTCTGCAACCATTACTTTCATGTCTGGGACTAGATATACAAATAATTTAAGTTTCTTTGCAATATTTATATCGAGGAAATTGTGGGTATTTCCGATGTCGATTAGTATGGTGACATTATAATTTTTTATATGTCCTTTTAATTTAAGAGATTGTGGTTGGGTAATGGTTGCAATGGTTGCGAGCAATATTCTTGGTGTGTTTTCTTCTATGAGCTTTGAAGTGTCATTTTGGAAATTTTCCATTTCTTCATTTATTGATTCTGTTGAGTCTCATTCATCATCTTTTACTGCTTCACAAGTGTACATTTTTTTATTTATCTTCGATCTGGCACCTATGCCTTGGGTCCCATTTCTCTCCACATCATTTACATTTTCCTTCTTTTATATTTTGAGACTCTAAAATTCTTCTTCTATATTCACATAGATTGGGTGGTATGTATTTGTCATTTCTTGTAGTCTGAGGTACACTTCCTGAGTAAACCTTGTTGAATCTTGATTGGCCTTCTAGTTTTTCTTATGCAAATTTTTCCTTGTGTATTAGTATTTCTACCGTAGTAACCTCATGTAATATTAACTTGTCTTGGATATGTGGTTTGAGACCAGCTATGTAAGACTAGATTAATTGATCATCATATAGTCCAAATACTCGAGTGGCGAGAGATTCCCATTGATTCAGAAATTCATCTATGTTACCTTTTTGTTGTAATCTGGTGAGTTTTGAAAAAAATTATTTTTCTGAGATGCCCTTCAATCTTTTAAAAAAATCATTTTTGAAAGAATTCCAATTATATGACTAAATTCCTCCTTTTCACCATAGATACCAATTGTATGCAATGCCTTTGAGGTACATGGATGCATATTTGACCTTCTCTTCATCCGTTGTCATGTTATATATGTGGAAATATTCTTCAGTTTTGTTAAACCAAACTGCACATTGATTATTGCCTCCATTGTATTTTGGGAGTTCTATTTTGGCTTTGGGTGGGTATAACATTAAGCGTTGGTATTGTGATGTAGGTTGGGGGTTTGGTATTGAATCACAGAAAAATGGTGGTAGATTATATGTTCTTGACTGTGATTGGTGGTGATTCTAATTTTTTATAAGTTTTAAGAACTCGTTTTGTTCTTCCTAATTTTGCGTTATAACGGTCAGGTTTTTCTTCAAATCCTCTATTATTTATTTTTTCAAGTTTACCAAGCCTTGTTGTAAGTTCATCCCAAGCTCTTGAAAAATATCATCTTTAAGATCTTCTTTTAGATTGGCTATGCCTTATCGTAGCTCAAACCCAACTTCTATGGTAATTTTTTCTTTAAGTTTAAGCGTTAAATCTTTTTTGAGTGCCTCGTTGTTGAGCCTTATTTCTTCTAGTAACTCATCGTGAGTTTTTTTTATTGATTTTTCAAGATATTTTCTAATGCTTTTACATTCCTAGTCTATTTTTTCCACTTGATTTTTTAATTCTGACATCCTTCTAGTGTTTGGGGGTGAGTATTTTTCTGTAATTTTAACCTGGCTTGGAAGATCCCCTTTTAATTATTTTAATTAAATAATTGTATGTAATTTAAGGAATATTAATTGTATTATATTTTATAATTAATGGGTGTAATGGGGGGTACGAAATCATGGGAATTTGGAAGGGAATAAATCATGGAGGGGAAAAGAGTTTGAAGGAGAGGGTAGGAACTAGTGGATGTGAGGGAGAGTTGAGGAGGGGAGGGTTGAATAGATCAAGGGAAGGGGAGCGGAATACGAGTGCAAAATGAAGCAAGGGAATGGGCAAAGGGAGGGAGCGGTCCATGGACACAAATGAGGTCACGGACGCAAGGGAGGATGAGGAGGGTCGAAGTGAATGGATGAGGGAAAAATGAGGAAGAGGAACGCTCTGATACCAATGTGAAGGACACAAAGGCTTCGTAATGAACAACTTCACTATGAATCCATAATAAGATATATAATAATAATTGATTGTAAAAATATGATGATATTACAAATATAGGGCCTATATATATATTCCCTTTATGGTTTTTATGAAGAGTCGTGACTTTTAGTCATGACCTTTTATTACATTAATATTTAATTTACTTTATTTATTATTTTAATGTCTTTATATTATATTATTTATTTATTGTAACAAAATGAGACAAAATTATGAGCCTCAAAAAGAAGTTTGTCTAAAAGGAGAAGGTTATTTTGTAGTAACCTATAATGGAAACTTTCAACTTTTATTTTCATGCTATGGTCCTCATTTAAATCATTGGTCATGAGTGTCTAGTCATTTGTTGAAGAGAATTATGACTCCTATGTTTTAAAGGACTGGATTATGATAACGAAATTATGAAACTTCCAAACGTATGGAGTAAAGATACTTATGGGAGCTAAATATTTCTCCAATAGTATATTCTTGTGTGTATAATTTGATTTTGTTTGTTCACATCACACTGTAATTTTTAAGTATCCAATGATAGCACATCGAGGTTTCATTACATACTATAGGAAATTGAAAGTACAAATACATTCATCAGTTATTCACTCTCACTAATAGAATTAAAGCATCATACAATGTATAGCATCCATAATACACATACCTAAATATCAAAGTAGCCTTCTCTCCAAGAGCATCCCAACAAATATATAACACTTTGTTTTGGGATACATAGTCTTATTCATTAGATACAATCCTAATAGTGTCCATGTCAAAGCCTTTCAAAATCCCCATCACAAAGTTTTCAAGAGTTATTCCCTTAGATTCCATTCTCTTTTTAAGATATATCAACAATGAATATGTGTGACCAAGAAGTTTCTCCACATCTAAAATTTTCTCCCAAATATGAAACAATGAAAACCAAACTTCAAATATTGATCTTTTTCATAACCACATGACAAAATCTTTCATAGGACCAACTATGATTTTCTATGTATATTGCATCAAGGCAAGAGAAAACGTATCTCATTTTTATTATTTTACCAACTATCTTTAACACTATCTATAATACAAGTATTGTGCTAAATGCAATAATTTTCAAAGAATCAAAGAGGTATTAGGAAAAAAAAATTCAAAAATATAATAGTTTTGGAAAAAGTTATTATTGTAGTGGAAATGTGTTGGTGCAAGTTAATAAGAAAATAAGGAAAAAATCAGTAAGTCGTATCAATACTGTCGTATCAATACTATTCACTTGTCCTACTCACACGACATATTGATAAATGTAGGTCTAAATCAATTAGATGATCTATTCTTCTCAACATAATATAAGAGTTAATAATGTTGAAGGAGAAGTTATTGGAAGGTGATCTTTATTAAAGATGTGCAATTATGTCTAGGGTTTAGTATCTTCCTGCATACACATTGCCAATCCTATATTATCAAGCTCATAAATGTATGTATATTATGTATTAATAAAACCTATTTTTACCTATCAAATAAAATCATTCAATATGCTAGGTACATTCAACCAATTTCTTATTTTTTTACTTCAAGATAAATATTTAGATGTTAATGTGGCATTGATAACAAAGAAAACAAAATATGAAATAGACATTAATTTTAAAACAATTTTAGTTAAAGAAATAAAAAGCATATCATGGGAGATTTTGGGAGATTTTATTTTATTAGAAAAATTATTTACATTTGAAATATTTAAATTTATTATAGAGCATCGCTAGTAGTTCAATTTTAAGAGTTTATGTCACACTTAATGTTAAAATTTTTACATAAATAAATAGACATTTTAACAAATAATTATATTAAAAAAATTATTTTGAAATAATGAGCATTGTATTAACAATTGGTCATAATTAAGTTTCATGTTCATCCCACTTTAGCAATGAATTTGTTCAACACATTTGAACATATATTATATAATCATATTAATCATAGAACTAAAAACAAATTGTCATAATTATGCCAAATGGGATATTTCCATTTTATGATTTTCATCACGGGAAATAAAAGGCATGCCATTACAATGTCACTCAAACTAGTAATTAATTTCTAACAACCACTAGGTATACACGGCTAATGAAATTTTCAAAAAATGATACCATCTCAATCAAATTTAAAAATTCTCCATAACTTATTATGGACATATTTTTTGTTTTTTTTATTTGTTTATTTTGAATGATTTTGTTCTCAATAGAAACTAAAAAACTAACAAAAAAAAATGGTTATATTTGTATTCTTGACACTACTAAGGGTATTAAAACTTTGAATATCTTGAATGGGTATAGAAACTAAAAAACTAACCAAAAATGGTTATATTTGTATTCTCGACACTACTAATGGTATTAGAACTTTGAATATCTTGAATGGGTATATCAAATCAAAATAGTAATTGTTTTCTAACATTTATTAGGTTTTGTTAAAAGGGAAATATACATAATCATTGACATAAAATTTCTCAAAATGATAGCATGCCAAATCAAATTTAAAAGTTGAAAAACATTATTAAGAAGAATGTTGTAATTGTTTCTTAATTCATTTTTGTGATTTGATGTTAAAAATATAATAAGAAGTTATCAAAAAATATTTAACTCTTTATTCTTGATTCTATTGTTAATGTTAAAACCTTTGAATATTTTAAATAAGCATTTACAATTATTGGGGAGATTTAATGCATAAATATTAACAAAACGATATTTACTTTAATCATGCTAGTAATATTGAACAGATGATTCCCTCAATGGGGTGTCAGTGCGGACCAGGTGTCATCCAGAGTGGACAGGAGGTGACCAACATGGCGCTAGCCACGTGAGCGGAATGTGCCATACCCTCCCACCACCTCCATGCATTTAAACCAGACTTGTGCCAACCAAGGCACCATTACTCTCAGTGCGCCTCACCCAAGCTATCCGTCCTATTGATGGCTCATATCCATGAACTAGACTTTATTCAGCTCATGCGCACTTTCCTCTATCAGAGTTTTCAGCACCATGGATTCCACCAGGTGCATTCGCAATTGTTTTCATCCTTGGATAAGTCCTCCTGTGAATTTCACTCCTCCCAGCTACTCCTACACTACCTTTTCTTCCTCAAAAGATGGAGATGATGACGCTACAAGGGTCATACCACTCAACAGATGGGAGATGATGACGCTACAAGGGTTGGACAATAGGGGCAACCATGCATGCGACTATGGAGAGCGAAGGGACACTGGTCAAGGAGGAATTAGCACTAGCCATGGACCCAACGACCAACGCCATCTTCATGGACGTATGGCCATGCTACAAGCCCACCACATGAATTGCACATGTGTCTTCATGCATGGTTAAAAAAGTGTCTGAATTTTATTTTTCCTCATAGGGCTTATGGTCATATTTTGTATGTTTCTTTTATGTTAGGGTTAGATGACAGGTTGATTTAGTCTACCATAGGGGACTAGAATTTTATGTTTAGTCTTTTTAATCTCTATGACTGATACCTTAAGGAAACGAGATTTATTTTGACTGGTTGGATGAACTGGTTTCCCTCTAGGGTAGTTCAGTGTTTACAGTCAGGAACAAATGGTGATACTGTAATTTATGCTTTTTGAAGGCTTTTTATACAAATCTAACTTACAAAAAAAAACTATTGAGCAGATGATGAGCATGGCTCTAGCCAAAACATTTCAAGATTATCTAAACTATAATATCCATGATGAAATTTATATTACTATATATCTAGAATCTCTCTACATGCTAACCAATGCATAAAATTTGTACCTAAGATTAACACATTGTAAATTTATTTCCAGTGAAAATTCTCTAAATTATACTATCTTTTTCTTGAATTCACTATTCAAAAATATTAGA
The DNA here is from genome assembly GCA_009831015.1 of Picea engelmannii. NCBI lineage: Eukaryota > Viridiplantae > Streptophyta > Pinopsida > Pinales > Pinaceae > Picea > Picea engelmannii. The sequence goes on from ML788400.1 coordinate 743,657, forward strand.
TATAAAATATATGTGTGTTTCATTTTGCAATATTTATGATTATATCCATATCAAACTACATATATCTCAGATGCATATATTTATTTTTTTGTATAGAATTAAATATCTATTGCAATTTGTAGTGAAATCCAAATAATCTAAATCTTTTGAAAATTTTGACATGAATAATGTGTTTCAAGAATGGTTGTCCTATCCTTCCCCTATATATTCAATGACATGAAAAATAAGATTGAGAAAGGGTCAAGTGACCCTTCCTTGAGGTCACCCCTCGATACAAATGGTATATTTTAAGAAGGTTTGATTGACCCTTTAAGCGGATCCCACTCGATTGTTAATACTACACTTTAGGAAGAATCAACCAAACCTTCCCTTATATCCCCTTGAGTGAATACTAAGCTTGGGGAAGGATCAATTGATGATTCACAAGGCTCCCCTTCAACATGCTTACTAATTTTGAGGAAGGGTCGACCAAAATTTCATTTTTCTACCTCATTGACATGGATATTATACTTTGTTGTAGGAGCATCACCAGCAAAGCATAAGGGAGGATGACTCAATGCCTATCACACATTTGAATTGAATTTTAAATTTTTAAGTGGCATATCACGTAAATATTTTGAAAGTGTTGTAATTAAAGAACATATTTAATGTTTTGGAGCTAGATGATCGCATGAGATCGTTGGAGGATGTATTTTCTTTTAATGAAGTTGTGTGCAGTACAGAGTCAATGTGTTTGATCTTATATGTCTGTCACAAATATTTATTGTAATAAATCCTAAGTAGTTGAATGCCTTTAATTGAATAGGATATCTCTAGAGTAGTTGGAGGGGAAGGATCAAAGAGCCCCTCTTGTATAAATCTTTGTATTGTTGCCTAGAAGAGGTTGTTGAAGTTGTTGGCATTCTAGTTGTTGATATTTTTTTCCATTCCAGTGAGAGTTGAGAGCTGTTGAGAAGCATTGTATGAACTCATGTATATAATAGTTGAATGAATATAACAGAGGAGCATTGTTCGAAATTTCTGGTGTTGTTGTGTCTATCTAAATGAATGAATGGTAGAATTTTTGTTTATTTGCAATTCTCTGTTATTTCTCATTCTTGTGTTTAGGAATGCATTTACATGGTTGAATGTATGAATCTGTGAAGATTTAGATAATTTTCAATTGTTTCTCTTCTACGAGCAAGTGCAAGTGTGCATAGTGTCTGCAAGGAGTGTGTTGACAGAGTTTGTTTTGACTCATAAGATCAGAAGAGATAACGTGAACTTTATATGTGCAAGGAGTGCATAGTGTCTGTAAGGTGTGCATGACAGAGTCTGCTTTGACTCGGAAAATTCATCACAGATAGTTTGAGAGTGTGTGTAGGAGAACCTTGCTCAATTTCATATTGTTCAGGAGGAACCAATTGAGCCTTTGAGACCTATTGCAAGGCGTGCACAGGATGAAATTCCACTAAGTGTCTAAGAGAGCACTCTAGGGAGGCTAAAGTTCAAGAAGGAACAAGCTCAGGAGGGAGAGTGGTGAGAAATATTCAAAGGTAGGAGTCCTTTAAGGTTTCCCAAAATTAACGAGTTGGATTTGACCAGGAGGGATTGGGATAATTCCAAACCGTCGGATCTAGGAAAAGTTGCATGAGGTCAGCTATGAAGCATTTCAGAACTTTGTGGTTCAGAGTATTTTGAAGTGTTGAGAAGAGAGATCGCAATGTCGGTAATTAATCCTGATTGTTGTCTGCGAGGGGGATATATGGTAGCAGATTAGAAAAATTCGGGAGATAGAGGTCCGGAAAAGTTGTGTGTGTGGAGTAGGTGGAATCCTTGCAAAGTCGTGAAACCCAAAATATAGTTGGACCAACATATCTAGGTGGACACGCAGCAGAGATTCATGCATTCTGAGGAAAGAGTTTCAGAAAGAACCAAGGACGAAGGTCATGATATTTCTCAAGCCCGAAGTTATGAAGAGTTGACCCACTGTCATAGCCCGTGATCACATAGAAGAAAGAGTCTAGCGTGGGAGCTAGTATTCACGAATTAGTGTTTCCAAAGTGCCAGAGAGTAGGGTTGTGGGTAACTTGAACCTGTAGGTAACATCAAAGGGAATTGTGTGTCATTTTTTATGGCTTGTTGAAGTCCCGAAGAGCTAATTCAGCTTGAGTACATTGAAGATTCAAGACCGAGAGGTCGCAGAATCCCTAGGAGGGTAGGTGGGTTGCATCAAGTGGTATTAGAGCCACAGAGTTTAATTTATGTATGTTAGAGGAGATACTATGATACCACCAAGTGGTATCAAAGCCACAGATTTTAATTTATGTAGGTTAGAGGAGATACTCTGATACCATAAAGTGGTATCAGAGCCACAATTTTCTTGCGGATAGCAGGTAAAGGATAAAGGACACAAAGGAGGTATTCTAATATCATCGAGTGGTATCAGATACATCAGCACAATGCCTCCTAGGAGATGTGTAGAGCCACCTGTAGCAAATCGAGCCATGGAACGATAAATGAGAGAACTATGAGCAAGATTCGATGCCATGGAAACAGTGCAAAGGAGAGAACCTGATGTTGGAGATGTCAATGATGCAGAGAATGAAGAAGTGGAAGTTGAAGAATTTGTAGTGGAGGATGTTGTGGAATAATGCTTTCTGAAAGAGGTTGTCAAGTTGGGAGCTAGAGAAAAGATAGACATCCCAATTTATGAAGGTAATTTGGATGTCAAAGACTTGTTTGATTGGATATGAACAATGGACAAGTATTTCAACTATGAAGATGTCGATGAGGATAAAAAGGTGAAAGATGATGTCACCAGGTTGAAAGGACATGAAACACTATGGTGGGATGAACTGTAGGCTGACAGAAGAAGCAAAGGAAAACAAAAGATTAAGAGTTGGGATAGAATGGTAGCTAAGTTAAAGGATAAATTCATACCCAAGGACTATCAGATAAATATGTTCAAGAGATTGAAAAACCTAAGACAGAAAGCAATGAAAGTCAAAGAGTACACAAAGGAGTTTTATAGACTGAACATCAGGGTTGTACAGAGAGAGAGATATGAGGAAAATGATGTCAGGTATATCAATGGCCTGAGATATGAAATCTAGGACAAAATCAACATGATGACACTAAGGACAGTGGAGGACGCTTATCATATTGTGCTGAAAGAAGAAGAGAAGTTGACCTGAAGGCAGAGTCAACAAAGAAAAGGTAGAAGTTTAAACAGAGGCAAGGTAATTTACCATGATAAAGCACAGAAGCCCAAAGGTGAGACTAAGAAACCACATAGTCACTCTGAAAGAGGAGGAAGTTCACGAGGGAGACAGAGTGGTGGTAGAAACTATTTTCCTCGAGGAAGAGGAGGATAAGTGAAATGTTATGCCTGTGGAAAGATAGGACACATGTCTTGGGAATGCCCTGAGAGAAATAAAGAAGGATGTGAAGCTCACATTTTGGAAGCGCAAAATCAGAATGTTGAAGCAGAAGGTGCAAAATATGGGAGATATTTGATGATGAAGAAGGTTCTTTTAAAGCCAAAGACAGAGGTTGAAAATCCAGTGCAGAGGAATAGTTTGTTCAGGACTTCTTGAAATACTAAATACAGAGTATGCAAGGTGATAATTGATAGTGGGAGCACTGATAATTTAGTATCCATAGAAATGGTGGTGAGATGGAGCTGGAGACAATTGCACATACAAGTTTGTATAAGGTCTCATGGCTACAGAAAGGTCATTAGGCAACGGTAAGTAAACAATGCCTTATTGAATTTAAAATAGGAGTATATAGAAACGAATTATGTTTGATGTGATTCCCATGGATGTATGTCATGAATTGTTGGGAAGACCATGGCAGTATGAAATGAATGCCATTCATGATGGGAGAAAGAATACTTATACTTTGGAGAATAATGGTAGGGCACACATGTTGTTGTCGATTGAGGAGAAGAAAGTGAAGGAATAAGCCATCATGAGCATACTTCTCATGAGTGGGAAGGAAATCCTAAGTGAAGTTAATAAGGAACAGGAGATGCAAATTGATCTAGTGAGGAAGCCAAAACTTATCCTTACAATTATGGAGGATCTGCCTGAAGAAGCTTAGGATCTGTTGGAGAATTTTTTTGACATAGTAGTGGATGAGTTGCCAAGCTCATTTCCACCTATCAGAAGTATTAGCCATCACATTTAATTAATACCAGGAGCAAGTCTGTCGAATAAATAAGCATACATATTGACACCTCAAGAGAATGAGGAGGTAAAGAGACAAGTCCAGGATTTTATAGACAAGTGATGGGTCAGAGAAAGCTTGAGTCCATGCGTAGTACCAACTGTATTGAGTCTGAAGAATGATGGAGGATGGAGAATGTGTACAGACTCAAGAGCCATAAACAAGATCACCATTAGGTACATATTTCCATTTCCAAGGATGGATGACTTGATGGATTGTTTGACTGGAGAGAACCATTTTTCAAATATAGATTTGAAAAGTGGATATCACCAGATAATGATGAGAGAAGGTGATGAATGGAAAACAACCTTCAAGACAAATGAGGGATTGTATGAATGGATTTTTATGTCGTTTTTCTTAACCAATGCCTCGAGTACTTTTATGATGTTGATGAATGAAGTGTTGAAATATTTTATTGGTAATTTTGTGATCATATATCTAGATGATATACTAGTCTTCAGTAAACTGAAGAAGAGAATTTGAGATGCTTAATATTAGTGATGAGGAGGTTGCAACATGAGAAGTTGCCGATAAATTTAAAGAAATACTCTTTTATGAAGACAAAACTCATTTACTTGGGTTTTGTGATCTCTTCAAATGAATTGAAGATGGATCCCGAGAAGGTGAGAGCAATCAGAGAATGGTCATCACCAAGGAGTGTATTTCAGTTGAGAAGCTTCCATGGATTAGCTAGTTTCTATCAGAAGTTTATTAGAAATTTAAGTGAGATCAGTGCACAAAGGATGGATACGGTGAGGAAAATACACAAGTCTTTCAAATGGACAAAAGAGTCTAAGAAAAGATTCAATATATTCAAGGAGAATATAACGGAACAAACGATTATGGTCTTGTTAGATTTCAGGAAGACATTTCAAGTGAGATGTGATGTGAGTGGAGTTTCGATTGGAGTGGTCTTGAGCAAAGATAATAGGCCTATTGCACATTTCAGTGAGAAGTTGAATGATACTAAGAGAAATTACTCCACATATGATAAAGAATTTTATGCCATAATTCAAGCCTTGAAGAAATGGAGGCACTACTTTGTTCCAAAAAAGTTTGTTTTATATAGAGATAATCAGGCTTTACAATTCATAACCAAATAGGAGAAGTTAAATCAAAGACATGCTAAGTGGATAGAGTTTATGCAAAATTTCACTTTTTTCATTAAACATATTTCTGGTAATGTTAACAAGTTTGTTGATGCATTGATCAAGAGATGTCTAATTATACAGGAATTTCAAGTGAAAACCTTAGGGTTTGAACACCTTAAGGAAATGTATTGTGATGATCCAGATTTTAAAGAAGCATATGAAGCATGTGTGAATCCTATGCTCAAAGATAGAAGTTAGTGGATAGAGCAGCTGATTCAGGATGGGTTGTTGTTCAAGGATTGCCAGTTGTGCATACCAAAGTGCTTGATGAGAGAGAATTTGTTGAAGGAAAAGCATAGTGGAGGTCTAGCCAGACATTTCGGCCATGACAAAACATTTTCACAGTTGAAAAGTTCATACTATTAGGTAGGTATGAGGGTAGAGGTGAAGACGTTTGTGCATATATGTAATATTTTCCAGTATGCCAAGGGAAAGAGATAGAATATTGGGTTGTATCAACCATTTCCTATTCCAAAGAGGCCTTGGAATGCAATAAGCATGGATTTCATGTTGGGATTGCCAAGAACACAAATAGGAAGTGATTCAGTATTTGTTGTTGTTTATAGATTTTCAAAGATGGCACACTTTATCCCATTTTAGAAGACTAGTGATGCAACACACGTTGCTAATTGTTTTTTCATGGAAGTTGTGAGACTTGATCGATTACCCAAGAGTATTGTTTCAGAAAGAGATACCAAGTTTGTTGGTCATTTCTAGAGAAAATTGTGGAAGAAACTGGGAACAAAACTATCCTTTAGTTATACATATCACCCTCAAAAGGATGGACAGACTTGTTAATGTTTAAGCCATTATTATAGTTCTTTCCATTTCATTAGATAACAATAGAATAATACAAGATCACTGAGAAATACACAATCACAAGAGACACAACATTTATCCTGGGAAACCCTCTAGGGGAAGAAAACCCAACAAAACTTCCTTATTATAGATAGCCAATACAATGCCAAGAGATCTCTTAAACTAATGCAGAAGATCCTCTCCTAGATATGCGCCACTCTCTCTCCTTCTTCTCTAACTGCAACTTCAAAACTTGTCTCACAAATGAGAAAGTGAGTTGTATCTAAGTGAGGCACTAGCCTCCTTATTTATACAAGACTGGCACGTGTGAAGTGTCTCTTCACTGGCAGGGCCGACTTCTCCAACTGGGTGTTTATAACCACCTTTATTATTCTTTGGGGCCTCTTTGATATATTCTGGGGTTGACATCTTCTTTTTCCTTTTACAATTACAATATGACCAATCCGCAAAAGGGGATTTAGTCCTTTTAAAGTAGCTGACATGATTAATCCACAATGGGGATTGATCCAATGAATAATATATCAAATAATAATAAGAATACACTTTGTAGTTACATTATTTCAAGACTCCCACTTAACAAGAAGGGTATTCTTCAGCAGCATCATGTGAGAGAGAGAAGACAACATCATCAACAACATCAAGTGGGTGAGAGGACAACATCATCAATATCATCTTGGAACAATGACTGGCATATCTATAAATCATCGAAAGTTTTATTCATCGGCAGCATCGTCATTCTCAAAGAAATGCCATCATCATTTGCATCAATATGTTTTAGTATAAAAACTGATACATCATCATCATCACAACACAAGGCTGGCTCATTATAATACAGGATTGGCTTTACGTCACAGATATAAAGCTGGAAGCATAGTACTAGTCTCATCTCATCGTACTAGTCTCATCTCATCGTCTTTCTTTACATCACAACACTTAAGCTGGAAGCAAGTTACTAGACTAGATTTACGTCACAACTATCAAGCTGGAAGCACAATAATAGTTTCATCTCATCGTCTTTCTTTACGTCACAACACTCAATATGGAAGCAAGATACTCGTCCTGCTTTACGTCACAACCATCAGGTCAGAAGCAAGATACTAGACTAGCTTTACGTCACAGCTATCCATCTAGAAGCTCAGTGCTAGTCTCATCATATCATCTTGCTTTACGTCACAACCATCAGGGCGAAAGCAGGGAACTAGACTTGCTTTATGTCGCAATGAATCAGCCAGAAGCATAGTACTAGTCACACATCATCTTGCTTTACGTCAAAACCATCAGGTTGGAAGCAAGGTACTTGTCCTGCTTTATGTCACAACCGTCAAGTCGGAAGAAGGATACTAAACTTTCTTTACGTCATAGCTATCCAGCTAGAAGCACAGTACTAGTCATATCACATCATCTTGTTTTATGTCACAACCATCAGGTCAAAAGAAAGAGATGTATCATCACAACATCTACTCCCCCTTTCGAGGAGGGTCATTTCAGACTATACCAAGCTTATCTCGAAAGTACTCAAACTTTATACGAGATAATGGCTTGGTTAGCATGTCAGCAACCTGTTCATCTGTGCTAATGTATTGGAGCTTTAAGGCTCCTCTCTGCACCATGTCACGGATGTAATGATAACGGATCTCTATGTGCTTCGACCTATCGTGGAATACAGGATTCTCTGTCATCTTTATGCAGCTCTGGTTGTCACATAGAATCAA
>ML788400.1:752022-781698 GCA_009831015.1 Picea engelmannii
AACAACATCCTGAAGTGCTTTTCCTGTCAGAAACACTTCCTTCCCAATCTGCATCAGTATATCCACTCAATGTGAAATCATGATCTCCATCATAGCTGAGACCACAATCTATTGTACTTTTAAGGTACCTCATCACATGTTTTTCAGCCACTAGGTGAACACATCTGGGTTCTATCAGAAACTTACTCAAGGTGTTCATGGAAAAACAAATGTCTGGTCTGGTGTTCATCAGGTACATCAGTGATCCAATAATCTATTTTTATAGTGTGGCATCAATCAACTCTGATTAAGTATAGACCATCATCTTCAGCTTCGCTTCCATGGGTGTATTCATGGGCTTGCATTCCAACATGTCGAATCTCTTCAAGATTTTGACTATATAATTCCCTTGGTTAAGGAAGATCCTCTCAGGTCTCTGCCATACCTCAAGACCTAAGAAATAATGCATTAGGCCAAGGTCTTTCATTTCAAATTCTGAGGCAAGTCTCTTTTTACATTCAGTGATCAACTTTTCTTCTCCAATTAAGAATAAGTCATCCACATATAGCAGTAAGATTACTGGCTCATCATTCATGATCTTGAAGTAGAGGTTAGAGTCTGTTATACTCTTGGTAAAGCCTAAGTTCATCAAGAAACTGTCTATACGGCCATACCAAGCTCTAGGAGCTTGCTTCAACCCGTATAACGATTTATTCAATCTACAGATATGAGACTTCTTGTCTTCAACCTCAAATCCTTGAGGTTGCTCTATATACACTTCCTCTTCAATGACACCATTTAGGAAAGTTGTCTTCACGTCCATCTGGTGCAACTTCCACTTCATCTTTGTGACTTACTATGAAGAATCCCTTGCAATGGATGGTTGAGATTCCCCTCAAAAATCCTCAATCCAATCAGATTTGACGGTCATATTTCCTTCTCGGAGCTTCTCCCTCGAAGTATCTCACCATGACCCACTCTAAAAGTTCATTGCAATAGACAACCATGATCTCTCCTCAGATCTCCTTCCTCACAGACCAATCAATGGTTAGATCTTCACCTCGAATCTCTTCCCTTGGAGCATGTTTCTGCGATCCCCTCTAACCAACCCCTTGCGATGGATGGTCAGGATATTCCCTCAAAGTTCCTTCGTCTTCAACACATTAATGGTCGGATCTATCTCTTGAAGCTCCTTCATTGGAGTATGTCTTCGTAACTTACTCTGAGAGATACTCTGCAATGGATGGTCAATATCTATTCACCATATATCTAACAATAGATTTTTAAGGAATATTTCCACAAATCTCCCAGCCCCCTTCCTATACGACCCTTGGTCTCGAGCCATTCCTAGGGAGACACCCGTCACCCCATGACACATTAATGAGACACGTGGCTCAACCCTTGCTAGACACATGGACCTTAACATAAACTTAATGTGACATACACGCCACCATGGGATTATTCATTTTATCCATTCAGGTGGTTACACTTGTCTCTTTATGCATTAGAGGGGTGACATCAACCATGTTAGCATGATGAAACCTTCCTCATGTCCTCGCCCTGAAGGATTTCCAGAATCTATGTTCGAGCTTTCTTTTAATTGGGTCCGATGGAAGATCGGGATTACTCCATCGAAGTCCTGTCTTCAAGATATTTTCATCTCGGTGATCTAAATGACCCCTAATACTCCACTAAGATGTTCTATCACGATCTCTCAAAATTATTTCTCGATGGATCGACGAACTAGATCATGACTCAAAGTCTCCTCCATCAGAGTTCCATTATCAACCTAAACATGTTTCTCTCCAACTAATACGACCTCCAATCTACAGTGGAGATATTCCCATCCATGGATCCAATGATCTATGGATGAGGGTGATTCCCCAAGGGAATGGGAGCTGACAGGGGTCCCCCCCTTGGTGCTTCCTTCAATCCCTCGCTGACACATGTTCCCTCTGGACACTCTAGCGGTCCTGGTCAGTAAGATACATTGTGATGACATCATCTCATCAATTGGTCTTGTTCAAACAAGACCACTATGATCTATTATGGATTTTTATCATGGGACTTGTATTGATGGACGACTTAGATCATCCCTCAGATCATCCAAGGTCCTTCTAACCATGGGACTCTAGCCATATTAACCACAATGGATCTAACAGTTTAGGATCATCCATGGACACCCTATGATAGATCAACAACCCTTGTTGAATTCAGAGTGTATACTCCATGAGCTTCACACTTAGTGTCAATGGAGGGTCAGTATCTATCCACTCCGCCAGATCAACATTTGGGATCTTGTCCCAATAAAGGGCCCAGTTCTATTTTTCATTTCAAATCTATGGTCTCGATCCTCCAAGGTGAAATTTTTATCCTCCACTGGATTAATAGTCCCATTCTAAACTTAGCCAATTTTGCGAGGATATTTCTCTCATTCTCATGTAGGGTTTATGGGTTTCTTAGATTTCTTCACCTAGGTTCCAAGGAAATTCATTCCCCCATCTAGGGTCCCTTGGTTTCTTCATACTCCAGGGTATTCGCGCACTGCCAAAATATCGATAACACATCACACAAGGGAATAAACTTACACCCATATATGCATATATATGTGTGTGTGTGTGTGTGTGTGTATTAAAAAAAATACATTCGTACATACCCCCTCCCAATCTACCAATGACAAATACACTTATAAATTCATGTATGTAGTTATTTCTATGGATACATAGACTATATATATATATATATATATATATAAGGCACAGGCCACTCATACTAATATACAATCATTCTATGAACATAGAGGAAATCCCCAAAAATACACAGTCAGACTTCAAATTTATCATACGTATTCATCAAATCCACTCATGCACTCTAGTTAATACATAGAATTGATACAAGGGACTTATCTAAAATTTTAGAGATATGTTGTCCACTACTATAGGGCGAACCTCTCTCCACCCAACCATAGGAAAGGTTTTGCTAACCTCTTCTACAACCATCCACCCACGAGATAGGGTAGGATGTCATGAGAGGATATCTGCAATATTTTCAGGAAGTCTATGCAACTTCTCTTCACTATATGTCTCCAACTGCTCTTAACCTATGCACATCTTTCTGTGTTCTTTTTTTGTCCATCCTTGTGTCCTCTTTTTTCTTGTCTTCTCCACCCCAAGATCTCGTGGGTCATGCCAAAAGTTTCTTGATGGTACCTTGACCATCCTTCCTTAACTTTCCAAGGGGACTATTTCAACTTCCATCTTCACTGATAGTTAGTTTTCAAGGCTGAGGATAGTTCAGGTCTACACCATTTTTGTAATATCCCTAGGCCGAACCCAATTGTATATATAAATACAAATGTACTTAAGTTGGTGAGATGTTTGATGTAATTTTGTATGCACATTTCATGGCATAGTGCGCACATGTACTACGCAGTGAAATGACGAAGTGTGCACCTTCCAGGATACCGCGCGCAACATATTAAGTGTGCACAATTGTGAGGCCAGCGAGACTTTTTGTATATGCTATGTTTTATAGGTTGGTGAGCTAGTTAATATAAGCTATGATGATAATGTTTTGATTAGGCCGAAGAGACTAGATGTTAAAGGCCATTGTGCCTATTTTTGTACAAGTCTCATAATTAATATAAAATGCATTGTTCCACACAGACTGAACACGATAAAAGAGATGGGGGACTAAACTCCACTAGTTAGGGAAAGGGAGGGGATAAGTTAAGGAAAGAGGCTAATCTAGGGAGCTTAAGCCAAAAAGGAATATTATATTAATATTTCTTAAATCATAAAGTATGGATAATTATTTTATCCTAAGTTCTAAAGTGGGGAGCAAGTGGGCCAAAGTAGTTCCCAACATGAAAAGTGTCAAGTTGGGGACATGCATACATATTGTTGGGACTTAGTTAATTTCATATTATCTTTTCCATCATTCCTTCTCTCATTCATCCATCCAGTCAATCATCCATGAGTATTCACACCCATTGAGCTATCCTTTGTATCTTCATGATTGTACCTGAACCTATATCGATAGCCATTTGTGTTGGTGTATCTGGTTAGCTTGGGAGATGGACTGAAGAAGCGGGCTTTCAGGCCCATGATAAATTCTCTAGGTGAGATAATTGTTGGGGATTGATTTCCTAAACGTGTTGAACTACAACTGCAGGGCTCTAAGACTTCCTGTCTGGCATGTTGCTCAAGCCCTGGAAGGGAAGTGGGGCAGCCGAGGGATTGTTGAGAAGAGAAGGGGCACACTTCCTGGGGTGGGACATACATGTGGGGAATGATGGATTGTACATTGTTAGTTGAGTGAGCACTTGAGACAGAGTCTTTCCTGTTGTCTATGAGCCTTTAGCCTAGTTAGGAATCCCTTTACCTAGGTGGAGTTTAGTCCCAGCTCGGGGCTGACTCACTGTTGAGAGTGATGAACAATGTGGTATAAGGCTAGGAGGTTCGTGGAAGGTCTGCACACAGTTGGTGACATTCTTACCAAGATAAGTGCCAATTTGGGTGATAAATTTACATGTTTCATTGTTATTTACATGCTTATATTTATGGGTTTATCTTATGTGTGTTTATAAGTGTCTGAAAATTTATGGGTTTTTCCTGTATATGTTGCATGTATATGTTTACTGTCATTTTAGTATGAATTCGTGCATTTACATAACGTATTTTATGTCTACGTTTATTTTATTTATGCTTCTGCAAGAGTTCTATGTGCATATGTATTTTAATTGCATGCAATTCTAAAAAATTATGTGGCGTAGCTCAGTTACATGTTGGGTATGTTACAATATGTTCTGTAAAGAGAACGTAAGAGTTCTCTGGCATAGTGTGGCCCAACATGGATGGTCGGGGACGTTAAAATATGGTATCAGAGCTACAATTTTCAACACTGAGCCTGGATGGGCCAAACAAGTTGAGTTGAAGCGAAATCTCATAGAGAATTTATTTCGAAGTGGCCAAATTTCGAGTTGCAGAGCGTCCAACTACAATATGGTACAGAAATTGAGAAATTCAACCATGTGGTGAGATATTCTTGATTTAATATCTGTTATAGAAAATTCAAACCTAGAATTGGTCGAATTTGAAGTTACAGTGAAGCCATGGCAGTTGGAGCTAGATTAATAGATAAAATTCTCAATTTGTGAATTGATTTTGGGGAAATTCATTCCAGAAATGTCGACCCACAACAACTTGTTGTTGCAGAGGTTGAATTGGTGTTATCGGGGTGAAATTGAATGAATTATGTGGTTGTAGAATGTCTATGGTAAATTGGGGAAAAATTTAGGAAAAAGCCCCAATTTTTGCAACGGAATTCACGAGGATTTGATGCGCATAAAGGTGAATGTGCACAGGTGGGTGCACTAAAAATGCATGATGCATAGTGAAAAACTAGAGATAGGTGAAATTTGGCACTGTGCGGCAAGATATTGGTGTGCTGGTGCGTGCGCTAATTTTTGGCTTCACGCAGAAAAATATTAGTGTGCAGGAGTGCGCGCTAAATATTGACACCACGCAGAAAATAGTGGTTTTCTGGTGTGCGCACTAAATTTTGGCGCCACGTGGAAAAATGTTGGTGTGCGAGTGCACACGCTAAATTTGGCATTGTGTAGTGTGCATACGCATAAGAATTTTGCACAGTGTGGACATTCATAATAATGGCGAGCGTACTATGCACAATATTGGCATAGTGTAGTGGAGTTTGGCAGTTGTGTGCACAATGTGAGTATATGTTGTCGCATGACAATTTAGTGAATGGTGCGCGCAGAGTATTGGTGCACAGTGGGGTGTACTAAACTTTGGCATGGTGCAACGCATCGAGTGAAATGCGCGTGGAATATCATCGCATTGTACAAAAAAAACTACACGCAGTGGATATCAGTGTGTGGTCCCAAAACTGTGCGCGGTGGATATTAGTGTGCAGTCCCAAAACTGTGTGCAATGGGTATTGGCGCGTGACATAAAAGTAGTGCTCACAAGTTATTGGTGCGACAGAGAAGTGATACACAGTGGTTTTAAAGTGAGTGAAGCATGATTTACCTTGAGTTGTTGTTGTGCATGGTAAATATGGGTTTATAGGTTGAAATTTGTGTGGGCAGAGTTATTTAGAAGGTGAATAACAGTAGAAAACCAGTGATTTTCTGCAATGTTTTATATCATTTGAACATCATCTTTTTGCAACACATTTTTAAGGGCCTTAAGAGCGTTTCTAGAAATTCAAAAACCACGAGATAAAAGTGTGCCAAAGGTACACTTTGTCTCTAAATATAAAATGAAAGAGCTCAGATAGATCTTTCTAATGGTGTAAATTGTTCGTCAAACAGATCTTTTATGAGAAAGTTACAACTTAAACAGTGAAGGGTAAATTTTAAGACCCATCTAACTTCAAAAAGCCATAACTTTCTTCTTCGGAAACAGATTGAGGCGCATGAGAAGTCAATGGAAATATATTTACCCATAGAAGACATTCCAAGAGATGAAATAAATTTATGGGCATGTTAAAAGCATTTAAAATGGAAAATAGGGAACCTGTAGCATTCCAAACCAAAAACACAAATTGTCTTAGAACTTCAGTAGGCTGTAACTAGCAGCCCAGAACCCGGAATAAAGTGAAACTTTGACAGAATGTCCACAATATGTTTATGCAGAAACCCAATTGAAATTAGATGAAAATTTCAATGGAGTAGGTGTGGAAATGCATAATTACAACACATAATTGTGCCAAGTGGAAGTGTGAACAGAAAAGTTAATGGGAAAATTTCAAATGATCATAACTTTCTGCTCCAGACTAGGAATTGAGCATGTGAGAAGGAATTGGAAAGGTATTGAAAAATGGAATCTAAATATCTACCCATAAAATTGATTTGGGCATTCAATGTTTCAGGAAATCAAAAGAAAGGATTTTGATATATTATTGAACCAAAATGGTTCATATTTTCATGAAATTGTTGAAACAGTTAGCCTGACAAAGTTTTGTTGGCTGCACATTTTGCAGAGTTAACAACAAATAGATCAGATCAAGATCAGCTTAGATTCCATAGGAATGGAAGAGGCATGGGGGAATTACAGTCAACAATATGAGAGCAGAGGGATGGATGTCCATTTGGGCATTGAAGGAACAAACTCCAATGGACATGGAGAAGGAAGAGATGAAAACATGAGTACGGTAGAGACCATTAAAAATTTACAGAAGGATGTCCAAAGCCATAAAGATGATAATGAAAGGCTTATGAAATCCAAGGAGCAGTAGGATGACTTCAACATGAATTTATTGGAGATCTTGAACATAATAAAAAAGAAATTGGATAAGGAGAGTGGCTCAAGCAAGTCAGGAAATCACAGGTCTCATGATGAGAAAAGAAAAGAAATAAGTGTTAGCAAGCATCACCATCACTCCCTAAGGAATTCCAATAAGAGATCATACAACAACTCAAATCCATCCCCTGTCGTAAAGCATAAGAGGTCTGGGGTGGATGAACTGTGAGGAGAAATGAACAAAATCAAACCTCCTACATTTGATGGTGAGCACAAAAAGGATGAACATGCAGAAACATGGTTGTTGGGCATGAGAAAGTATTTTCAATTACATAATTATTTTTCTCATGTAGAAGGTATAATTTCCATCTATCAACTCAAGGGAAAGCCATCCATGTGGTGGGATCAGCTTGTGCAGGTGCAACACATTAAAGAGAAAAGTGTCACTTGGAGGGAATTTAAGAAGTATTTTGAGAAGAAATACTTGACTAAAAGATACTATGACAAGAAAATGTAAGAGTTCGTCTAACTCAATATGGGGAGTATGACCATTGATGAATATGAAAGAAGGTTTTTAGAACTATTGAAGTATGTCTCTTTCATCAAGGATGAGAAAGTCAAAATTCAAAGGTATTTGAGTGGATTGTCATCATTCATCAGTGACAAAATGCAGTATGATGATCCCAAGACATTGGAAGAGACCATAAGGTGAGCTAAATGCCTATATGATCAACAGAAAGCAAGGTTAGCTTTCCAAAAATATTGGGAAGACAAAAAGAAATTCAAGTTTGATCAGAGGCAGAAGGGAGTTAAGCCACCATTCTTTAGAAATAATCCACAAGGATAGAAAACTCCTAGAGAGCCCAGAATGATTGAGACAGGGGTTCAAAAGCCAAGGCATCCACCTATGCAATGTTGGGGTTGTAAAGGGGATCATATGTACAGATATTGTCCTCACAGAGGTGAAAAGGGGAGAATTGTTCACAATGTACAACACGCTAAAACAGTGGAGGACATGGGCAGAAATGTACCAAGGATCTATGCAGCCCTGGATAACAAGCAAGCAAAGTATCAATCACACATGATTGAAGTGGACGGTATGATCAACAACCAAGCCATTGCTATTTTAATTGATTCAGGAGCTAGTCATAGTTATATAAATCCTAAGATGGTGGAAAGTTTACATTTTCCAAGAAGCAAGCATGGAAAATCTTGGTTGGTGTAGCTGGCTACTGGAGCCAAAAGAAAACTCAATGAGATGGTTAAGTCATGTCTTATGGACATGAATGGACTAAACACCAAGGCATATTTGAACATCTTACCTTTAGGTTCCTATGACTATCTAATTGGGATGGATTGGTTGTACCAACATCATGCTCTCCTAGACTGTCATAACAAATCATTTACTTGCTTGGATGAGGAAGGGAAACTAAGGAGAGTGTAGGGAATTCCCATAGCAGTAACCATCAGAGAAATTTCAACATTGTAGCTGAAGAAATGTTACAGGAAAGGGTGTCAAATATTTGCAGCACATATGGAAGAGACACCTAAAGATAAGGTGCCAAATTTGGAAGATTATGTAGTCTTGGAAGAGTTTGAATATGTGTTCAGGGAGGTACCAAGAATATCCCCAAAGAGAAATATTGATTTCTCTATAAATTTAATGCCTGGAGCAGCTCCAGTGTCAAAGACTCCTTACAGAATGAGTACACCAGAGATGAAGGAGTTGCAAATGCAACTTGAAGATCTTCTGGAGAAGGGGTATATACACCCAAGTGTGTCACCTTGAGGTGCCCCAGTCTTGTTCATGAAGAAGAAATATGGAACCTTAAGATTGTGCATTGATTTTATACAGTTGAATAAAGTGACTCTTAAGAACAAGTATCCTATGCCAAGGATTGATGATCTTTTTGATCAATTGAAGGATGAAAAGATATTTTCAAAGATAGATATCAGGTCAGGCTACCATTAGGTAAGGATTAGAGAGGAAGATATCAGCAAGACCACCTTTAGGACAAGGTATGGCCATTATGAGTTCACAGTGGTGCCATTTGGGTTGTCAAATGCACCAATTGTTTTCATGTGCTTAATGAATGGCGTTTTCCAAGAATAATTAGAAAAGTTTGTCATTGTATTTTTGGATGACATTCTAGTATATTCCAAGTCAGAAGAAGAGCATGATAATCATTTGAGGATGATTTTTCAAGTATTAAGGGAGCATCAGTTGTATGCAAAATTGAGCAAGTGCTCATTTTATCAAAAGAAAATTCATTATTTGGGACATATCATTTCAAAGGATGGGATAGCAGTGGATCCTGAGAAGTTAGAAGCCATTAGAGAGTGGTCAGTGCCAAAGAATGTGACAGAGGTCAGATCATTCATGGGCCTTGTAGGCTACTATAAAAGATTTATTGAAGGATTTTCAAAGATTGCACACCCAATCACTTCCTTGCAAAGAAAGGGTGTGAAGTTTCAGTGGTCATTGGAATATGAAAAGAGTTTCAAACACTTGAAACAATTATTAACAAGTGCTCCAATACTAAGGATTGTAGACCCAAATGAAGACTTCATTGTATGCAAAGATGCATGTAAAGAAGGACTTAGCAGAGTCCTCACTCAAAATGGGTTTGTTATATGTTATGAATCAAGGAAGTTAAAGGAGCATGAAAGACACTATGCCACTCATGATTTGGAGTTGGCAGTCGTAGTGAATGCCTTGAGGAAACAGAGACACTATCTCACGGGGAAAAGGTTTGAGCTCAGGACATACCACAATGGTCTGAAATATTTAGTTTATCAACCAACTCTAAATGCTAGGCAAAGCAAATGGTTAGAATTTTTGAGTGAGTATGACTTTGATATAAAGCATATCAAGTGAAAATAGAACAAAGTGGTTGATGCACTCAGCAGAAGAGTGCATAAAATACATGCGAAAACCATTAGCATGTACCAAAAAGATTTGAAAGATAGAATTACAGAGGCTGCCAAATTAGATTTGCATTACAAAGAATTAGTGACAAAATTACAGCAAGGTATTTTGCATTTTAGTTATGAGACTTTTGCGAATGGAGTTATGATAAGGTGGTCATTTTGAATTCATCACATCAGTTTTTTATTCAACGTTTCGGACCAAACAAATGTGGTCCATCATCCTTAAAAAATCTTCCTGATGATGGACCACATTTGTTTCATCTGAAACATCGAATAAAAAATTGTTGCGATGAATCCAAAAGAACCACCTTATCATAACGTATTTTGCAACAAAAAATTGAGAAATACAAGCTAAATAATGATGAAATTATCATGTACAGGGGCAAAGTTTATGTACCAAATTCTAATGAATTGAAAAATCTAATATTGAGAGAAATGCATAATGTGCCTTATGCTGGGCACCTAGGATATCAGAAAAGTATTGCAACTCTCAAGAGCCAATATTATTGGCTAGGCATGAAGAAAGAGGTTGTTGATTTTATTGCCAGATGTATGGAATGTCAAAAGTTAAAGGTTGAGCATAGACACCCAGCTGGTTTGCTATAGCCATTACCCATTCCTAAGTGGAAATGGGAAGTTGTAACAATGGATTTCATGACCAAACTACCCAGAACAAACAAGCAACATGATTCTATCATGGTGGTGGTGGATAAGCTTACTAAAGCTGCCCATTTTATTCCAGTTAAGCTCACTCACAAGGCAACGAACATTGATGATGTTTATATGAAGGAAATCACTAGATTACATGGCATACCCAAGACAATTTTGTTTGACAGAGATCCAAAATTTACCTCAAAATTTTGGAAAAGATTATTTAATGGATTTGACACAAATTTGAATTTCAGTACATCTTATCATCCAGAATCAAATGGACAAACAAGGAAGGTGAATCAAGTGATTGAGGATATGTTGAGAATGTATGTTATGGATAAACCATCAAAATGGGAAGACTACCTACACTTGGTAGAGTTTTCCTATAACAATGGGTACCAAGCATCTCTAAAGATGAGCCCATTTGAAGCACTTTATGGAAAAAAGTGCAACACACCAGTAAGTTGGGATAACCCAGCAGATAGAGTAGTGGTTGGACCATATTTGCTCAAGGAAATGGAGGAGAAAATGATAAAAATAAAGCAAAATTTAAAGGTTTCCCAAGACAAGAAGAAAATCTATGTTGATAAGGGTAGAAATCACAGGGAATTTAATGTGGGAGACCATGTATTATTGAAAGTGAAGGCCAACAAAAGTTTCCTGAAGTTGGGAAATTGTTCAAAGTTGGTAGCTCACTATTGTGGGCCATTTTAAATCCTAGAGAGGATTGGTCCAATTGCTTATATGATTGCATTGCTTACATCTATGTCTGTTCATAATGTATTCCATGTGTCATTGCTAAATAAATATATACCTGATGCTAATCATGTTATTGATTGGAATGTGATTCAGGTGGAGCAAGAAGGCATTTTTCAAGTGCATTTGGTACACATTCTGGACCAGAAAATCAAACAGCTCTTGAATCGATCCATAGGGCTTGTAAAGGTTCAATGGACCTGGTACAGTCCTGAGGATGCTACTTGGGAGCATGAGAATGCAATGTGGGCAGAATACCCACATCTTTTTGAAGGATTTTTAAAATTTTGTTGTATGTGTGTACATGATGCACTGAGGAAAATGCATAAATAAGGGGAGGGAATTGTAATATCCCTAGGCTGAACCCAATTGTAAATATAAATACAAATGTACTTAAGTTGGTGAGTTGTTTGATATAATTTTGTATGTACATTTTGTGTCATAGTGCGCACATGTACTGCGTAGTGAAATGATGAAGTGTGCACCTTCCAGGATACCGTGCGCAACATATTAAGTGTGCACGATTGTGAGGCCAGGAAGCCTTTGTGTATATTCTATGTTTTATAGGCTGGTGAGCCAGTTAATATAAGCTAGGATGCTTATGTTTTGATTAGGCCGGAGAGCCTAGATGTTAAAGGCCAGTGTGCCTGTTTTTGTACAAGTCTCATAATTAATATAAAATACATCATTGCGCGCAGACCGACCATGATAAAAGAGATGGGGCACTAAACTCCACTAGTTAGGGAAAGGGAGGGGCTAAGTTAAGGAAAGATGATAAGCTAGGGAGCTTAAGCCAAAAAGGAATATTATATTAATATTTCTTAAATCATAAAGTATGAATAATTATTTTATCCTAAGTTCTAAAGTGGGGAACAAGTGGGCCAAAGTATCTCCCAACATAAAAAGTGTCAATTTGGGGACATGCATACATATTGTTGGGACTTAGTTCATTTCCTATCATCTTTTCCATCATTCAGTCATCCAGTCAATCATCCATGAGTATTCACACCCATTGAGATATCCTTTGTATCTTCATGACTGTACCTGAACCTGTATCAATAGCCATTTATGTTGGTGTATCTGGTTAGATTAGGAACTGGACTAAAGAAGCAGGTTTTTAGGCACGTGAGAAATTCTCTGGGTGAGAGAATTGATGGGGATTGATTTCCTGAAGGTGTTGAAATACAACTACAGGGATCTGAGACTTCATCTCCAGCCTATTGTTGAAGCCCTGGAAGGGAAGTGGGGCAGCTGAGGGACTTTTGAGAAGATAAGGGGCACACTTCCTGGGGTGGGACAGGCATGTGGGGAATGAGGGACTATAGGCTGTTAGTTGAGTGAGCACCTGAGACAGAGTCTTTCCTGTTGTCTATGAGCCTTTAGCCTGGTTAGGAATCCCTTTACCCGGGTGGAGTTTAGTCCCAGCTCGGGGGTGACTCACTGTTGAGAGTGATGAATAGTGTGGTCTAAGGCTAGGAGGTTTGTGGAAGGTCTGCACACAGTTGGTGACATTCTTACCAAGATAAGTGTCAATATGGGTGATAAATTTACATGTTGCATTGTTATTTATGTGATTATATTTATGGGTTTATCTTATGTGTGTTTATAACTGTCTGTAAATTTATGGGTATTTCCTGTATATGTTGCATGTATATGTTTACTGTCATTTTAGTATGAATCCGTGCATTTACATAACGTATTTGTCTGTCTACCTTTTTTTTTATATATGATTCTGCAAGAGTTATGTGTGCATATGTATTTTAATTACATGCAGTTCGAAAAAATTATGTGGCATAGCTCAGTTAGATGTTGGGTATGTTACAGTATTTTCTGCAAAGAGAATGTAAGAGTTCTTTGGCATAGTGTGGCCTGGTATGAATGGTCGGGGATGTTACAATTTTTAATTAGATAGGGTACTTCCTAGTAGAGTCATTTGCATCAATAAATTCCTACATCTTCCTCTCATGACATAGTAACCTGTGAAGGACATCCCTTCAACAATATCTCAACATTTATTTGTTATATTAAAATCAAATATATATATTACAAAATATATCAAGCTCCATTGTCTTTCCTTGATCACATACAGATTCGTCTATAGTTTTTTTCATAATAATACTTATAATTGCAAACTAGGGGAAACATGGGTGTTACACATGCTCCCCCACATCTCTCGCCAAGGGGGGAGTGTGAGAAATGTTGGATCCCCCCCCCAGCGTGGGTTCGGGGGTAGCCCCCCCGAAGATAATTTTTTGGAAAATTGCCATATAAAATATTGTAATTTCATCGTCAATCTGGATTGTTCATTATAAGGTCACAAATATGATGGTGGAAGTTATGTTATGTCTTTTTTCCTGAGAAGGAAACCATCTTTTATGAGGGAATTGTATCGTGGCTTATCATGTGAGTGAATATTGTATTATGAGAGAGGATACTATGAGAGAAAGAAAATAAATTTACAGTGGGTATGTTGTAGGTTGTATCCCTTCATTTGTTGGATAATAATAAAGGAAGGACCTAGAAATTTCTCTAGTGGATGTAGCCCACACTATGTGAACCACGTATATATGTGTCTCTATTGTGTTGTGTATATTCTATGTTTTTTTTTTTTTTTTTTTACTCTGGGATCATGTTTTTCTAACAATGTTCAACCCTTCGGTGGGCTCCCCCTTAAAGAAAACACTAGTTGGAGAAAAAATGTATTGTTCATTCCATGGGTTCACCTTTGATGAGAATACTAATATAGATGAAGGTTGTGTTGTACTATCCCTAAGTGGTAAATCAAATCATTGGTTTTCCCTTTCATGGGATTCCCTTGACTAGAATACTATGCTCAAGGAAGGGTTAGTCAACCCTTCCATAGGATTCTCCTAAATTAGTTTAAAATGTTAGAGGAAGATTTGGATACTTTTTATCTTAGATACACCTCTACAAGAATAATAATCTTGAGGAAACATCAACAAACAATTCCCTTGGCCCACCAAAGATGATAATATTATTCACAATAAAGGATTGTTCATTCATTCCATGGGATCTAACTCAACAAGAATATTATTCTTGAGGAAGGATCACCCTTCCATTCCATGGGTTGATCCTATACACAAATACTATTCTCCATGAAGGTTTAGTTGTCACTTCTCTAGGATCATCACTAACATGAGTGATATGCTTTAGAAAGGATTGGTTAACCCTTAACTATGGTAACCCTCAAAGAAAATAATATTCTTGAGGAAAGGTTGTCTGACCCTTCTCGAGAATCACCCTCAATGAGAATACTAATATCGAGCAAGGGTTGGTTGACCCTTCCCGTGTCTCATCATCAAAAATAATATTATTATCATGGAAGGGTTGACCACCCCTTCCTCAAGATCCACCTCCATGATATTACTATTATCAAGGAAGGGTTGTGCCGATCTACCCTCGATAAGAATACTAAGAGGGAGGAAGAGTCAGTCAATCCTTTCTTGGGACCCATTTGAATGGACATATAATATATAGGATGGGTTGCGTTACACATTACCTAGATCCCCTTTGAAAAAAATAATATGATTAGGAAAGGGTTGATCAAAACTTTCCTTATCTCTACTTCAACACAAATATTGTGTTAGAATAAGGGTTGGTATACCCTTCCCATGGATCATGATTTATGAAAATATTATTCTCAAATAAGGGTGTGTTCAACCTTCCCTAGGCTTCCATTGATGTAATATTTAATATAGAGAAAGTTTCTTGCAATTCTTCTCTAGTCTCCCCTTGATGGGAAAACTAATCTAAAGCAAGAGTTAGTTGACCCTTCCCTAGTCTCTCGATTGAAAATAATGTTATTCTTGAAGAAGGGTTGTCTGATGCTTCCTTAGGATCCCTATCAATGTGAATAATAAGGTATAGTAAAGGGAGATTAACCATTTCCTAGGATCCCCTTGATCATGAGAATGCTATGTTGGAGGAAGGGTTAATCAATCCTTCACCAAGGTCTTTTCAAAGGTAAAACTAATCTAGAGGAAGGGTCAATTGACCATTCCCCAAGATGAACATGAATGAGAATTCTTATTTATAGGATGTTTCTATCAACCCTTTATTGGTCTCCCATTAACATGGAATATAATCTAGAGGAAGGGTTAATTGGCCATTTCCTAGCCTCCCCCTTAAAGATAATACTATGCTTGAGGAAGGGTTATTAAAACCTTCCCTGATTTCCCCAAGGATGTGAATACTATACTTTTGGAAGGGTCAAGTAACACTTCATTGGGATCCCCATCCATCAGAATACTATGCTAGTGGAAGGGATAATTGACCCTTCACTATGGTCCCCTTTTGTAGGTAGACTAATCTAAAGGAAGGGAAAATATTTTTGAGAAGTGATCACCACACTACTATGGAAGACAATGAAAGTAGATTTGAGTGTTGCAAGTAGGTCAAGAAGGATGTGACAAGCAATAATTCTATGAACATGAAGGGGAGAAAATTCATGTTCAAGCTAAGAAATTTTGTACAAAGGATCAGAAGTATAGGAAAAATGCAAATTTTTAAGAAATATTTTTCTGGGGGATGTTATCATCAAAAAATGAAAAAGATTGTACAAAGGAAATATCAAAATTAGTAGAAACTTCAAGGACTTCATCAATATAAGAAGAATAATAATCTTGATCAGAGGAAGAAGTATATATGAAGTCTCAATAAGTTACATTCTCACAATCATTTTGTTACATAATTCTCTTAAAATTGGAAAATTATGATATATTTGGATTTTGTAGAAGTTTTTCTAGTAAGACATTTGTTATCCCACTAGCCTAGTTTTCTATAGACAAAACACCTACTAGTCTTGTGAGGTTTGAACCTTTGACAAAAGGTTTTCTTGGGAAATAATTTCTTATATGTAGGGAGGAATGGGTATTTTTTTCACTTTTTACATTTCTATCTACATCTCTTTTTTATTAATTGACTTGGCCCACAACCAAAATTGAATGTTTATCTTATGGAATTGTAGAGAGCAGCGATGAACCAATTATATTTTTTTTCCGAAAACTTATGAAATTGTTTACCACGACATTTTTTCTTTCAAAAATTTCTCAATTTCTACATGTATTCTTGAGGACAGTTTTTCGGTATCAATCTCGCTACTTTCAAATCTATCAAGTACCAAGTCTACACTAGGGAAAGGAATGTTCTCAAATAATACCAGATGTAAATTGGATTATTTGGCTTCAATGTTTTATACAACAGCTCCTACATAAGGAATTTATAATTTTCCCATAAATCCAAATTGTGGAGTTTATGTGATAAAAAAAATTAGAATAATGTTGTGTCACCATAAAATTCTTCATTGACTAAACAAATTAAAATTTTGAAAGGAGTAGGACAATCTAAACTATAGTTTATTATTTCCTCTCCTAATTTAAACCACCAATTAGTTAAATTATCTATGAATCCCCATCGTATCCTAAGTGTGATTTATTTTTCAATCATATTATCATGGGATAGGGCCCTTATGTTTTTTCCAACATTCCCATGCGTGCAGAGTTTTTTAAATTTATTCTATATTGCTTGTAACATAAATTTGTAATTTGACAAGCCTCAAACAAATTGGTCATTGTGGTCTCTATAGGTGTCCTGGGATGATTTTACAAAGGTGGGTTGTGACTTCCTACCCAATATCCTGATATTTTAGGAAGAATAAAACTGACTTTATCATAATCTATATTAAATACTAGGCTTTCTTTTTTTCTATCTACTATTTTCTATAATTTCCACATAATCCTATATTTTTAGATTTTGTTTTCCCATCGAGAAAAACTTCAACCTTACGTTCTACAAGGTTATTAAAGGGAAAACTTTCTAAAGAATAGCCCTGTATTCTAATGCCTTTTTATTTTCCCTTTTTATTACTAGGTTTATCCATTAATGATTTATTTGGGCTGTGTTGTTCTAGATTATACACAAAAGTAGGAAATTATTTTGGCCTTTTGTAAACTTCATTCAAATTCTTCCAAGCAAGAAATATCTTCTTCTAGATGAACTATTTTATCCTTTTTCTCTTTTGAAAGTTTGCCCATGTCTTTATGTATCCTTTTTATTGTGTTCTTTTGATTCCAAAATATCATGAGCAACATCATATTTATTTTCAGAAAACAAACAACCTTAAATATTTGAATAATTTAACAATTTGACTTCATTGGAAATAGCCTCATCTAGATTTCTAGTTATTGTGAATTCATAATCACTAATTTGTTGATCATAAGTTGTAGTCTATCTAAATGGGTTATTGGGAAACCTTCTTCTTTCCATAAAACTAGGAGAATCACACCCCTCATTGGGAGGTCACATGGATTTTATGATGCAAGTAGGGACCTTATCTTCATCACTATATCTATTTATCTTTTTGAATTCATCACAATATTAAAATTTAGCATAGTATCCTGAGTGATAGAGACATTTGTTTGGATTTTATTGACTAAATGAAGAACTATGTGGAGTCTAAGATTGAACTAAGACTTGTTTACAAGAGTATGTACAAATGGTAATCTGGAGGAAGATGCTTTGCTAAGTTTAATGACTTGATTACCAAAGGAATGTGGTTCTAGACTTAGACACCTAAGAGTTATTAATGGAGGAAATTAGGTTTCAATATTTTGGTATTGTTGTTGTCATCCTTCTATGTAAGTTATTTCTATGAAATCTAATACAAAATGTGTAGTGTTACCAGGACCTACCACCAAACTTTCATTACAGGCATGTGAAAGAGGTATGGGATTTAAGGTAGGCATAATAGTGGTCACAAATCAGAGGCATATAGTAACATGAATCTAGTTGACTTGTGATTGTTCTAGCATGTCAAAACCTGCAACTTGGACAAAATCTTGCAGCAAGTTATGGATGTACAAATCAATCAAACTAATGGAAAAGTGGGGAACGAAAAAATACTAGATAGGGCCATTATGAAGTGGACCTTCAAATTGACCTATCAACGTGTCTTGAAACCTATTATGTTAAGAATCAACCATGCAATAAATACTAATGGCATTGATATTGAGTCTAACAAGAGGATTCAACCCAAATTGTATCATACCCAGATGAACATATTGATACTCACTATCCAATCCCCATTGAATTTGTTCAAGATTGATCAAGGAGACTTGCTAAGCCTATTGGGAGAGTAAAATAGGAATATTATAGGAACCATAAGTAATTTTATATATGGGATAATTTTATTTTTATTATTTTGATAGTTCCTCCATGTATTTATGTAAGCTTTTATTGTGTTCTTTTAATTCCAAAATATAATGATCGACATCACCTATATTTTGAGACAACAAACAACCTTAAAGATATGAATAATTCAACAATTTTACTTTATTGAAAACAACCTCATATAATATCTAGTTCTTGTAAATTCATAATAAGTAATATGTTGACCCTCAGCTATAGTTTGTCTAAATGGGTTATTGCTAAATTTTCTTCTTTTCATAAAACTAGGAAAAGTAGACCCCTCTCTAGGGAGATGCAGGGGTTTTATGGTGTAGGTGGGGACCTAATATTCATCACTAGATCTGTTTTTTTTTTTTTTTTTTTANTTATCACAATATTTACATTCACGATGGTTTCCTGAGTGATAGAGAGCTATATTTCGATTTGATTAACTAGATGAAAAACTGCATGGAGGCTAAGCTTGAATTAAAGACTTATTTACAAGGGTATGTGCAGATGGTAATCTAGAAGAAGATGTTCTATTGAGTTTAACGACTTGATTACTAGAGGGAGATGGTTCTATACTTAGAGGCCTAGGATTTATTAACGAATGCAATTGGGTTGCAATATTTTGCTATTGTTGCTAACATTCTTTTGGATAAGTTATTTCTATGAAATCTAATACAAAATGTGTAGTTTTACTAGGACCTACCACCACACTTTCATTGAGGGAATGTGAAAGAAATTTAGTATTTAAGGAATTCATAGTATTGGTCACAAATCATAGGTGATGGTATCATGAAGCTACATGAGTTGTGACTAGTATAACATGTCAAAACCTACAACTTTAACATAATATTGAAGTAAGTTATGGATGTGGGGACAAGTTTGAGTTATGGAAAAGTGGGCAGTGATAGAAGAAAAAATAGGGCAATTATGAAGTGGACCTTCAAACCCACTTATCAAATCATCTTGAAACATATTATGTCGAGAATCAACCACAAAATAGATACCAATGTCATTGATATCAAGTCTGACAAGAGGATTTATCCCAAATTGTATCATACTCAGATGAACATATTAATAGATATTTTAACCCCCATTGAACTTGTTTAGGATTTAACAAGGAGACTTGATAAGAATGTTAGGAGTGTGAAATAGGAATATTACAAGAAACATAAGTAATTTTTTTAGTAGCGTGAAAATTAAAGAAAATGAGATCATATATTTCTAAGGCGGTAATTTTAGGAAGTGCCTAGTTAGAATTGGGCTCATATTCCTTGATAGTGAGTGTTTGATCATAAATATTGTGAAATTTTGTAGAAATGTTCCTACCAAAGAGATGAGAGGATCCTAACTTGGTTCCAATACCATTGTTCACTACCTTGCTGAAAATATTCAAGTTTTGATTCTCTATTTTAAAACTACTTCTAATTCAAATTGATTATCTTATAGCAAGGAAGAGCCAAAGCCAGAGGATATTTTATATGGTGCACCTAGAAATATTACAAATGAAAAATGAACCCAATTTCCCTCAATGTATTCATGGCCTCACGTGTCAACCAACGTTGCACTCCATAACTAAACGAAACTTCTTCTATTTGGACAAACTATGCATCAATTGCTAACAAGATAATATGATATGGCTCAAAGATACTTAATTTATTTCACAAAAATCAAATAAAACTCAACAAGATAGGGAAAGAAATTATTGATAGGAAAATAGGAATAAGGAACTCTCATTTTGAGATTCATTGCTCCCAGCAAGTACCAAACTAGGGACTAGACTACCTCAGTCACTCAATATCAAAGATTCATAATGGTTGCAACATTGTACACTCGATCCCTGAGATGGACTTGGAAATCCATAAATACTCAGAGAACAAACAAGTGAGTGCTCATAAGGTCAAATCTCAAGTCATAATAAAAGACACAAAAATTATAAGTCAAAGAAACCATTCTATGTACTAAGATGAAGACTACCCATACTCTTTTTTTACTATTTCTCCCTCTCTCTTGATGCCTCAAATGATGAGAGGGGGCTATTATTTATAAATTTTTCATTAAGTAATCATGCATACAAAATTGGCATTTTCCACTACAACATCCATTGGTGTGCATGCTAGATGATTCAAATAAGACACAGTGGTTGATAAAATTGAGTGAGAAAGTGGGGACTACCACTTGTTATCTCATCTCATTATGGATATTCTTGACAAATATTCCATAAGGGGACCACTCAAATTATGACTCAAATATAATTACAAAACAATAGGGATGATCTTCTTGCACGGGACAACGCATGACTTCCTCGTAATAAAACTTGGGCTCGATATGCTTCCACCATCAATATTCCATGGTATTTTCCATATTATGCCATAATTCATAATCCAAATAATTGAGAAGGGTCCTGGTGTTTATATTCTAGATGGAAATCCCAAGAACCATAATAATTATCTAGGTCTAGTATGTCAATAATTTTGTCGTCATTTATTATCATAGGTGGATACAAAGGATAATCTACTACAAATCCTTGATAGAAAAGAGATTTCTCATGATAGGGTGATCCAATAGATTCTGGAAAACTATTCATGGAATGTGAAATCATTGCATAGTGAGGGGCATCATCATAATATTTAGATGGTAGCAAAGCTTCAAGCTCTAAAGACATAAACTCAATTTGAAACTTCAACCATTAGTTATTCTCAACATCAATGGAAACATCCATGGTAAAACATAAAAATAAATATTACTGACTAGTGTCTTCTTGACTCAAAGAGGGACAAAACCTTTCAATAAATATAACAAAATAAGGTGACCAAATATTATGAGTAGCAAAACTGTGTCATTCAAAAACAACCCATAAACGTCTCTTATATTTGATTAAATTACATGCTGCACAATAACTTGCAAATGACATTATAGGATGGAAAAATTATAATACACTTTGACCTACATATGGCTTAAAATCTAAGATATTGACATTCATATGAGGACTCAAATTAAAATACCTATAATTATTTATAAAGTTAAAGGAATTCACCCATAACTCAAGGATATATGCTTCAGTGGGATTGTGCTTGATTTATTCAAGAAAATGGGATTCACAATAATTTATTTCTTCTTTTGGTTCTAATGATATCGGTTTACCCTTTTCATCACTTCTTATCATCTTAATAGAGTAGACTTGTTGAACTACCTCATTTCTAGGACTGGCTTCCCTAGTCAAGAAATTAGCAAGGCAATTTTGCATCCCAACTAGCTTATACTGAAATTCAAAATCAAATACATCAAAACATAATTTCTATCTCAGAATTTTGGAATTTTATTGTTCTAATTGTTTCGCGTGCTTAAGCATTCTTGGCTTATGATTAAGATCTATTTTGACAATGAATTTTATCAATTTCAAAAACAATCTGAATTTGTCTATGGATAGTTTCATTACCATAATTCTTTGTGACTAGAGGGATATTTTAGTTCTACTTTATGGAATGTGAATGAAGTATAAATACACACTCTTTATCTTTTTTTCCAAATTTCTCCATTAAAAGACCTGCTGAATTAGTTCCAGTTGCATCTATTTTGAGAATAAACTAGCCTTAACCAATGAGTAGATGGAGATGTGGCAAGGATTTGATTTTTTCTTTTATTATTTTGACTGCATTAGTCATATCCTTATTACAAGGAGTTATAGTTTTCTTTAGCCTTTGATAAAGAATACTAGCATATTTTCACTATTCTTTATAGAAAATCCTTATATAATTAACATATCCCAAAAAAACTCTATAACTAAATTTTGTTAAGAATCACATCAAGGAATTTCTACAATTTTTTTAAGAACATGTGGTTGAATAGAAATATTATCTGCTTAATGTAGAATCCAAGGAATTATACCTATATTATGGCTATATCAATATTTTTGTCTAAAATTACTAAACCATGCTAAAATACTTTTTCATAAAAAAAAAAATCCAAGTGTGTTTTATATTCTCTTAAATATTTGGAGCAAGCTAGGATATCATCAATATGAATGATAAGAAAAGTAAGATCACCTAGTATGTCCTCCATACTTTTCTATAATTTTGATAGAGCATTCCTCAATCCGAAAGGACTAACCTTCCATTGATAATGGCCATGTGGAACGATAAAACTTATTCTAAATCTATATTTTGGATTATACCAATCTTCCAAAATCTAGATTTCAGATCAAATTTGAAGAACACATTACAGTTTTTTTTATCTTGACTAAAATAACTTCTTTATTTGGTAAGGGATACCTGACATGCATCACGGATTTGTTTAAATTTCATAAATTTGCTACCAACCTAGGTTTTCCTCTTTTATGCTCCAAATTCGTATTAAAACAAGGGTTGCATGGCAACGTAGTCCCTGCTGACTTAGTTGGGAAATACATGTTGAACAATGAAACTTAATATAACTAAATGCAAAAGTAATGAATATTTTTTGTCAAAAGATAATAATTGAGGGTTGTTTGTTATTCAAAATGTATAATAAACTATTTCTTTTATTTGTCTTTTTAAAATCTATTTATTTAAAATTTTATTCAAAATAAAATAATAAGATATATCTATATTTGGAAAATAATATAATCTAAATAAAAATATAAAATTGTGTGATGTGAATAACTTAAATTAGTTCTATTATTTAAAAGAAAAAAAAAACTTTATGAACTAATTTAAAAAAAATTAAAAAAACTTTCTATTAGTTAAAATAACTTTACATGATGACACCTCATCCCAACCACTAAACTAAAACTCTAAAACATTAAAAAAATCCATTTATAAGAAAACAACCATAAACAAATAGTGTCCATCAACATTAAAAAATAAAATAAAAAAACAACAATTTTTTTTCACTACCTAAATAAACGCGGGAAACTTGCCAATACTTCCCCAAGTTCATTCCTAGATGATAAGGATGCTAAACAACAACCAAAACTTAAAATCCATCCCTTTCATTCAATTCTATCCCATAGGAATTAAAAAACAAATTTTCCCAATAAAATAACACAATTGCTATCCCACAGGAATTAAAAAACAAATTTTCCCAATAAAATAACACAATTGATGAGTTTTTGAAGCCTAAATTTAAAAAATAATAAACAACAAATTTGTAAAGATAAAATAACCAACAAAATATTACTACTTTGTAAAACTTATAAATTAAGCAATTTCAAGTAAAACCAAAATAACAAGTAAAAACATTCAAACTAAAACCTCTGATCCATCCTGTAATACTAGGATCGTGAAAAGGAATTTTTCAAATCTTTTTTTAAAACTTCATAAAACATTATCACTCTTTCCCTTTCATTTGAAAAGGAAAATAATAATAATAAATTTCTAAATCTCAATGTTTTGGACACTAGCAGACAAATAACTTAGTAATAGGCGCTCTGGGATAAAACATTTTATTTGGCTTGACCGAAGTCACACGCACATACGGAGACGGAGAGGAAGGAGAGGAAATGTGTATCGAGCACGACTAGTGGTGGAGTAAGCGACGCCAATGGGGATGAAGGGTGGATGCAATTTGATTCATCGATTGTAACGTCCTCCTCGTTACGACAACAACTCTTTAACAAGTGAAAATTTTTTTTTGTTTAAGGTGTGTGCACGTGTGTAAAAAGGAGCAGACACACTTGACTCTACATCACCACTCGACGACTAACAAGACGCAACCATGATGATCACAACAAGAAGACAGAAGGCGCACAACAAATAACTACAAGCATTAATCGACTTACTGTGTTATGTATAGTACGAACACAGATGGAAGAATCCATAGTAGTAGATTTTACTATTTCTGCATAGGAAAGCAGGGCATTTAATCTTAGTTCTCCGCTCCAGACAGAGAGAATGTCAGATAGGCTCCTGGCCGACTGCTCAGGCAGAAACTAGTAATCTTTGTCAGGAGGTCACAGTGGTGGGAACTCTGCCTTTAAAGATCCCGAGACTACTACTACGACCTTAGAGGTGTGTCGCAAGAGTGGAAACCATGCCTTTAAAGGGCCCGAGACTCTTGATACGGCACTGGATTCTTTACACAGAAATAATCATACACACAGACTTATATACAGAGCGACTAACTTTATCAATCGAAGAGTCTGACATCATACAACTGTGAGTTTGGACAATTCCAATTATAGCACTAACCCTGAAATTAATTAACAATCTCAATACATCCTATATGTTACATATACCATAAAATTACAATAACATTATCTTAACAACCTCACATCTTATGTTATAATAACCTTGCAACTAAAACATCAATCACCAATCAGATTACTCCTTGTATGCTACCAATGCAATGAAGTTACAATAACTTTCCCATAAAATGAATCAACATTACATTTATATTACCATAACCTTTCCAATGAATTAACATTAATGTTTCAGTACATAATCATTAAAATAAAATAGTGATAACCTTAGCATTAACAATACCATAAGCACACCTTCCACATTACATTACGTCGATCATTACCCTAAGCATCAACAGTAACTTAAACCTTATATTATATTAGTTTTATCATACACAATAATAGCTTGAAGGTTAGCATTACCCTCGATATTGACTTCCACCATAACATTCATTGCAGCTCCATTTACTCCACATAAATCCAATTAGTATACAGTTACCCCACCATAAAATTTCAAAACATAAAACATAAGACAAACTCATAATGAATAAGCTCTCGTTATTACTTATCCTGATACGAAGAAAAGGGATACAACAACGATATTCTCTAATTAAAGTTCTTGAACTTAAAACAGGTTGTTCCACTATCTAGCTGAATTACGATATATATATAGTTATATGCTAACGTAATGGAGGTTCCTTATACTTCACCAATGAGTTGACAAGCTCACTTCTGCTGGCTAATCCCAACCTTGACCCGAATAAGTCAATTGCGCTCGGAAAGGATGAAGATATGCAAACATGCATCCTTCTAGAAATCTTGTGCCTTAAATTGCATGTACCTTACCTAAATAAGACGACAGCTAAAAGACTACTGAATTCTAAGTAAGTATACATAATCTACTCCTCTAAATTTTAACTTGTGAAGAATCAATTCAAATTATGTACTAAAAACAAGACTGATTAATCCCAGTTATCCAATCTCCCATATCTAACTCTTCCTCAGGTCATAGCCCAACGTTTAGACACATATACAATTGACCTTAAGAATCCTCGAGTGACTCACTGTTGGCAATCACTTCAGCCATCAAGAAACTTCAAATGCTCAACTAATATCTTTTCTCCTCTCACAATTTCAATATATTCCTCTTCCTGTGAAAACCATATGCATAATGATATTTTACATCAATCTTCCACATGATCAACCAAATTATCTGAAAAGGGACTCAACAGATTTTATATTGACTCCAGAGTCTAGACTGTGTGGGATTAGTAGAATGGAATTAAAGATTGGATACGTTTGTAACAACATGATTCTATAGATGACACAAGGAATATATATACTGTAAACAATTTTAATTGTTGAATGATAATCATAGCTTTAGTGATGAAGTAATATTTCAGATAGTCCTGTGTTATGTTAATTGAAGGATCATAATTTGCAAGGGGAAAATTCCAAAGAGATTCTCAAATATCAAAAGGAAGTCCAAGGTATATACACAACTTTGTAGAGAAGCGAACAACCAAAGCATTTGATGATGTCACACTAACAAATTCATCCTTTTCTATACATCTAGTAATGGTATATCTGGGTAGACACGAGCATAAAACCTTACTGACTCTAGCCTTATTAATAACTATGCAAAGAAATGGAAACCTGTTACATCACAAAATTTAAAACAATATACCATACACGAAATTTAAAACAATATACCCATGACATTTTACAAATACGCCCACGGATCAAGCTTATAAAGATCATTGATATGCCCACGAATATTAAAACACCCATAGAAATTTATAAACGCCCACAGTGGTATAAAACGCCCCCATTAACATAAAAACGCCCACTGTAATGTGTAATACGCCCACATTCGTATAAAATGCCCAGGGTGATATAAAACTTACCACAATGATATGGAATCGCCCATAGTGATAACAAAAATTCCCTCTGTAATATTTAAACGCCCACGGCAATATGAAAATGCCCACGACCTTATGAAAACGCCCACAGCAATATGAAAATGATCAGATTAAAACAAAACACCCACGACAATATGAAAATGCTCAGATTAAAACAAAACGCCCACGGCAATATGAAAATGCTCAGATTAAAACAAAATGCCCACGGCAATATAAAAATGCAGACAAAAAACGCAGGCCACGGCGGGAGATCGCACAAATCCAAGGAAGGTCGGCAATGCCAAGATCATAAAATTCTTTTATCTGATACCGACATGCTGTTGGCAAATATTGAACAAGCAACGAATGTGTGTTGATGGTTGTTGTCATTGATGGAAACAACGGAGATGGTAGGATATGAAGGATAAAACCCCTTGGGGATTCAGACGAAAGAGCTCAGGAGGTACAGCATTGAAGAAAACACGCACAGCAAGAGCTTACAGAGAAGAAGGAAGACAGAGATCCAGTGACCGTTGGATTCCATTCAAATTTCCCGAAAGGCCGACAACCGTCAGATCTGCAGAAGTTGCGAAGGAGATAAGTCATCGGAGATTCGGGGATCGGGAGTTTATAATGTCCAATCCACTTGACATCGAAAACTCCGAAATCGCGATATGCGAGTTTGCGATGTGATCGCAGCCATTAAATCAAGAAGAGATCGGGACCATCCACTTGTAGACAGGAGGCTTCATCGGAGTTTCAGGGATCGGGGTTTCAACATGCAAAGAAAACAATGCAACGAAAATCCCGATTTCGCGATATACGAAATCCCGACTGACAGGTGGCACAACCAGGTAATGACACGTGGCACAACCAGGTAATGACACGTGGCAGGAAGATTCAACAGTTCAGGCACAGGTAAGTTACGAATCAGAGTGACACGTGGCAGTGTTTAACACATGTCAAACCACGTGTGACGTCAGTAGAGTATCGGGGATCGGGACTTTGTAATGCCAAAATCTCTTGACATCAAGAACTCCAAAATCGCGATATGCGATTTCGCGATGTAACCATAGCCATGGATCTCAAATAGGACGCGTGTCAAAGGATCCAAGAGGAGTCGGCGTGGAATGACAGGTGGCATCTCACATCGCATATCGGAATATCGGAGATCCCGGGAGCAAGGAGTTCGTGCATCTCGAACTCGCGAACCCTGTAGCCCTGATGGGATAAGGTAGTGGTCATGGGAGTTGGTCATATGAGCGAGAGCTGAGCCGGGAGGGCCAGCGTGTGAAGAGATTCATCAGAGTTTCATGAATCGGGATATGGTAAGGATTGCAACATCGATCGAGACCGTCCATCTAAGGGACAGGTGTCGAAGATCAAGGCACCGTCGGCATATTAGACATCGGGAAATCGGAGTTCCTGAGGTTGAAGGAAACGAGAGATCGAAAGTCTCGAAATCCTGACACAATCGAGACCGTCCATCTAAGAGGACGCGTGGCAGGAGATTGGTGCCATCGGCGAAAGGCCCGACAGGAGTTCGTTCATCGGCTAATTGGAAATCGGGATATTAGAGATCCCGGGCACAAAGGTTTTGTGCATTTCGAAATCGCGATCCGCGAAATCTTGATGAGTGGGGTATAGCTGTTAGCACAGCAGAACAGGAGGACAAGTGGCAGGTGCTTCATCGAAAATCAAGAATTGGAGTTCTGTGAGTCCCGCGAACAATGGCATCAAATATCGCGATACGCGATATCCCGATAGCCCCGACGGGGTAAGGTGTGACGGTCATATTGGCCGGGAGCTAAAGATAGTAGGGCTAGCGCATGGAAAGGGACGCATTGGAATCGAGGATCGGGACTTTGAAATAACAAAGTCACTCGACATCAAAAACCCTGATTTCGCGAAATGCGAAATCGCACTTGAATCTGGACCGTTAGATCCATAAATGATCAGGACCTTTGAGTTAAAAGGGCGCGCATAGGTTTGATTCAAATTTCGGTTGGGGCCTGATTTCCTCCGGGCAATAAATATGGGACCCAATGAGTGTTGAACGGGTCTTGGACCAATGGGCTTAAGAAGGGGTCGATGCTCTTCCTACAGGGATCTGCGCAGAGGAAAAGGAGGACTGTGATAGGTCGCAGAAGTCCTTTTGGAGGACGCAAAGGTTATTTTCTGACAGTAGGGATAGCTACTGGTGGGTGAGGTCATTTGTGCAGGTAGCATGGAAGGTTTGAAGAAAGAGGAACTTCCTTGTGGCAGTTGGGCGGCAGATCTACATTGACAGAGAGATCTCAGCTGTGGGTTCAACAAACACGAGATCAGAAGCATCATCTCCAAGTTTATTGATTTGTTTAATATGTGTTCTTTGGTAACTTCCTGACAGTCTGTAGATCTGTGTTTACTCTTGAGATAATTTCTGTTACTTTCATAACCACTAGATGAAACTGCCTGATCCAGTGTGAAAATTAATGAAACGTGGTCAGCAGTGAGTATGAGGGTTAAACACTTCAGTAGTAGGAATCTGCCAATAGAAACTGGTGCTATCTTTAGGGGGTTGAAGCTCCCTTCCAGGAAAGGCTGGTAAACGAGAGAAGGTTGTGGCCTTCTGCAGGTAGAAGCCTGCGTACTAGTATGAGTCTGCACTAGTACATTGTTGTAGAATGTTTTCTTAATAATAATCATTGAAGACAGAGACAACAACAGTGGTGGTTTTCTCCCAATCTGGGTTTCCACCTTAAATCCTGGTGTTCATGTGTGCTATTCATCTGTGTTAGTTTATTTTGTTGAATTACTGTTTAAAAGACATCTGATGAATGAAGAAATCCATAATAAGATCTCT
>ML788400.1:792817-811396 GCA_009831015.1 Picea engelmannii
AACAATAAGATTCAATAGTGGTTTCAAATACAACCATCAATTCTTTAGCAACAAAAATTGTCCTAGCCATAGAGTCATCTCTAGCCATCATAGCACTCTATTCTACAAACTACTCAATAATATATCCTTCAATCAACTTAGCAATATGTTGTACAACAAGCATATTAGTCTTCCTCTCATGTTAATCGACATTTCCTAATTTGAGTTGTAGGGACATTGACGATTATAGTAGAGTTCGAGAAGTAAAAAATGTAGAAAAAACACCACAAAACCTCCTGCAAGAACTAGAATGGTAATGTCATTTGAAGCCATATCATCAAATCTTCTCTCATCTACACACTATATATAATGTTTCATTTAATGTGCACAATTTTATCTCTTCTCTATAGTTATTGAATGCACATCTTCATATTGCAACTATCCCACCACTGCTTATTGTTGTTTTGTCTAACTTTGAGTACTTACATTTCTATTTTGGGATCTGGAAAGAGCATTGTCCTTCAATGACATCAACCAACATCTCATCATGCATAGTACTTCCAAGAAAAGGGTAATGAAATATTTACCATTTTATATTAAAAAAATACTATCAATTGTAATCAAGAAGTGATAAAGTGACACTTAAATTCACCCTAATTGAAAAGGAAGGCTTAGGAGCTTGATATTCCATATCAACCTTGTTATATGGGTGCATTTAAATAATTTTGAGTGAACAAGAAATATCTTATTGAAAAAGAGAATCACTTATTGCACTCTTAAGTGTTGAGTTAATTGTATTGGGAGTAATATAAACATATTTTTTTTGGTGGTAGTAGTGTCCTAGATTCACCCAAAATATGAATAAGGATATCTTAGGTACACCTTGAGTATGTGTACAATTGTGTCTTTTTTATCTTGGATGCTTGATGGTATATATTCTATCGCTAGTGTTTTACACATATTCAATTTGTAAAACAAAATAAGCACACAATACTCATGCACTCATGAAGTGCAATGGTGATTGCAACAATTAAGTGAATTCAAGTCCTCTCAAACTTATCTTCTTTCTAAATTGGTAGAAGTTTATGTGTCATTTCACATATTTGACTCTAAGTGGAAATTGTAAACAAAAGTGTCTCTTTGGATCAAGAATTGTCTAATTCATTGGGTCAAAATTGATAAGGTTGAGTGGTTTATAAAGTTAGATAAGAAGTCTTTGAATTTGTAATTATATTGACAACTTCTTGTAAAAAAAGTACCTACTCGAAATTAAATGAGAAGGTCAAGAGAGTCATGAAAATCGAATCATTGTAAAAATCACAAGAATTCTCAGTAGAACCTAACACCCTAAGTGTGACAACAATCAAGTGAGTGTGGTATAAAAAAAAAAAAAAAACAAGTACAAGTGAGTGTGACAAGTGAAAAAACACAAATGGGTAAAGAAGGAAAACATCTACAAAATGTCAATCAAGAAACCAAGGAATGACAAGACTCCAAACATGAATCACATAATTGGATTGTTTATATTCACCATCAATTTGATATGAAGGATCAATTGATT
This sequence comes from Picea engelmannii, assembly GCA_009831015.1. Lineage (NCBI taxonomy): Eukaryota > Viridiplantae > Streptophyta > Pinopsida > Pinales > Pinaceae > Picea > Picea engelmannii. The sequence continues at coordinate 794,358 of ML788400.1, forward strand.
AAATCACTTGAGATTAAATAAATTCAAAAAAAGAAAAAAATTGAGGACATGGCTGATGCATCATATGAAACAACTCACCTCATACAAAAGGTTGATGCAATTTTTGACACAGAGGATCTAATCCAAAGGCTAATGTAACTTGGGATACATATGAACTCATGAAAAAATTTAATGCCACTTGTGATACATATGATCTGATGGTCGATATAAAAGAAACAAAATATATGGTTGATAATTCCTTAACTAGTCATGAGATGGAACCATACAGTCAATTGGTGAAGGAAAATATTATTGAAAATTAGTCACAAGTTGTTCAACACAAAGCGATAGAAGAAAAAGTAAATGTGAGTTTGAAGATACAAAAGAACAACATCAAGAATTAAAAAATAATCTTTCCAAGATGATTGTCAGACCTTGGGAAGAATTGTTATTCAAACAAACTCGACGTGGCTTAGGATATGACAAATGCAACAACTTTCATATCTCATATTACTTCAAACTAGTTCAATTTTTTAGTGCAAGGTTTCTTTAAGAAGTCAAGAATATTGATAATATGTCCCAACATTTTTATAGAGTTAATCACATGGAGAGTCATTTTTTTTTATCTTCATCCGTGTCTTCAATGTGGGAAGACAAATCATCTCTCATAAAATGATTGAAAAAGGAAGAAGGATAAAAAGAAAATACTTAATTATCACTCGATAAGTTCTTCGGGATGGAATCAACAATTCAAGAAGCTATAAAAGTTTTACCATCCAATTTAGACACAGGTAAAAACACATTTACATGGATAAATGAAAAATAAAAAAGATTTTGAATAGTTATTCCAGATGATTTTGGGCATGATTGGGGCTCAATTCTACATATGTTTTGAATTCAACCACGAGTCAAAGATGGTACTCTCTACACCTCAAGAGGGAGAGTGCATTAATAAAACAACAAGATACTCTCCAGCACCTTTAGGGGAGGAGTATATTCTAAAAATGGTTAGTGTTCAACCAAAACCACCACAAACATTGATGAAAATTGGTTAGTGATCAACCAACAAAAACCATTGGGTACAGTGATGAACCATTCAAGAAAAATAGAATCCAAAATCTCAAGCTTGGATCTCTTCAACAATATTCTCACCTTGCATCTGATAGAGGGGGATATCAAATATCAATGATGATAGTCATGATTCAAGTTTCAAAGTCCTATCGATTCAAAAATTCAATCAACATTAGGGAATTACAACATAGTAAATGGTCTCCTCAACAAGCTATCTACAATCAAATCAACTATTCATTGGGATATTGTTCGACACCTAATTATGTCTAAATTCAAGGAGAACTTTGATGATCCTATTTTTTCATTGATAGAAGAATGGTGATCCTAAATTTGTTCACCAACCACTAGGGGAATGTTTAGACATGGTAGTTGTTCACTTTGATAAATTCTACTCTCTTTCAAAGTTTATTTCAAATGAACCATTCAACATCCATATTGTGGTTTTTTTAGACATAGCTTCATCAAAGCTCGATTCAAAATTTCTATATTGAATATAGAAGATGATACCAATTTATGCACTAGTTCAAATTGTTGTACTGGTATAATTATTTAGACTTGTGACTAAGGGGGGGTATGTTAGAGTGGGAGTCCCTAAAGAATCACAAAGTATAAAACCACCTTCTTATGAGTTGTCATCCTTATCTATAATTGAGGTGTTGTCATTATCCACTAATGAGTTGTCAGTGAGATCTAGATATAGGGGTACAATCAGTTCCTTGTATTATATATTGGCATCATGAGATGAAGACATGTTTTGAGAATGGTGTAAAGTCTTTTCTTCCAAATTCTCTTATTGTTTTTCTTATGCTCTATTTCTTAACAAAAATGACAAAAGACCAAATAGGGTCATTATGAAGTGGGCCTTCAAATCCACCTATCAAAGCATCTTGAAACTTGTTATGTTGAGAATCAACCACACAACAAAGACTAGTGGCATTGATGTCAAGTTTGACAAGATGATTCAACACAAATTATATCATACCTAGATGAACATATTGATAGCTATTTTATAACCCCCACTAAATTTGTTCAGGATTGATTAGGGAGACTTGATAAGCATGTCGGGAGAGTGAAATAGGAATATTACAAGAAACATAAGTAACGTTCTAAGTAGCACAAAAATTAAAGAAGCAAAGATCATATATTTCTGATGAGGGAATTTTAGGAAGCATCCAATTAGGATTGGGCTCATATTTCTAGACAATGATTCTAATCATAAGTATTATGATTTTTTTGTAGAATTTTTCCTACCAAAGATATGGGAGGACCCTAACTTGGATTTGATATCATCATTGATTACCCTACTAGAAATATCCAAGTTTTGATTCTCCATTTTAAAATTACTTATAGTACATGTTATCACATGAGTTGTTAAGGGTCACATGTAGTTGTTATGGGTCAATTCATCCTTAAATTTTTGAATTTTTATGGAAAGTATCATGCTTACACCCTATCTGGAAACATCTACATGCTTATACACCTTTGGCTAAATTTTTTGCGTATTTTAGGCTCAAACTACACAAATCGGACAACTACAGAATATTTCGTAGTGCCTGGCACTGCGAAATGATCTACATAGACAGGCGCTACAGAATGTGCTATGGAATTTCCTATAGTGGATATTGTTACAGATTTGAACATAAAACCAAAATGGCAAATTGGGTTTCTCTGAAATTTTTTTTGGAGGAAGATGATATCCCTGTTGAATTGCTGACCAAATTACAGCCTGGCCTAGTGTGGAGTTTGAGAGAAACAATTAAAACTCCAGTGCGCTATGAAATTTGTTTCAAATTCTTTGTTTTGCATAGTTGTTTGGATATTCGCCTTGTTGGGAGGTTGCCACCTATCAAGGAGGGTTCGAATGACTTCCCATGGATCATTTAGATGTCAAGGGACACCTGCACCTAAGTTTTAGCTCCATTAAAGACCTCATGCAGTGAGTTGGAAACAATATATTTATGACTTCCAACAATTTCCTGAAAATTAATAGTTTGTTGGATTTTTGTCTCTTTGATTGTTGCCACCTATCTCCAAGGCCTAGAATCCAATGGAAGAGATGAGATTCGACCTTCGAGGATATTTTGATGCTATTTTCTATTAAGAGAGGAGGGAGCTCTTGGATACGGGTTGGATTCATAAGCCAAGAGAGGCTAGAGAGAGTAGGAGCAATTTTAGTTGCTCATTTGTAAGCCTGAGGGCATTGGTTGTATTCACTATTGTTATTCAAGAATGATGAGAGTTTTTATTTTCAAATGTAATTTTGTGTTTTATGCGTCTTCCTATTTTAAATATATCACAGGTTTGAGGATCAAAAGTTGTCAATGGTTTATGGATTCCTAAGCAGCAAAGGATCTATTGTATTTTTCCCATTAGTCATTGTTTATATTCAAGTATTTGTTGATTCGTTAAAATGAGAGGATATTTGTTTAGTGAGCATTCTATCTTCAGTTTTCCTTCTTTATTTTTTTGTCTACCAGCATATGTTTTTGTTGTCTAATTAGTAGCTTAAATACCTTCGATGAGCAGAATGTTTATGACTCCATTGCCCAATGGTCCATCACTGATCTATAGTTAACTTGTTTCCTTTCCTCTTTCTTTTTCTCACTAATCCACTTGAAATTAAATCCTATTCAAATCAAATTTCATGTTACCAAGCTTACTCCCATTTGCAGTCTGGGAGTGACTCTTGGAAAGCAGGGATGATTTTAAGGATGGAAATTTATTTTAAAATGTAGAAACCTTGGCAAACCTTACTAATCCTTCATATGTCAATTATATATGTTTGGCGATATTTTTGTAAAAATATTCAAATTTCTAAGTATTTTATATTGTTTTTATAAAATTTTGGTGATTTTTAAGGTAAAATAATTTTATTCTATAGAATTTGGGTGAATCATTTTTAAAATAACGAATCTCATTTTTGGAAAAATCATGGAAAATTAGCCCATGAGCGAAATTTAGCCCCTAAAATAATCCCTGCAATGGAGAGATAACATTATTGGTGTCGATGCCGAGGAACGAAGTGTGAAGCTAGCTTCCCTGGGAGAATGACATAGATCCATCTCTTAATGGTAGAAAAGAGAAGAACACAAAAATCGACTATAATTATCTACCTGGCGACTCCACAATCAAAGACTCCACTAGGGAGGATCCTATTTACAGAAACATGACCATACAAAAGGGGATGACTAGGTATCATCTTATGAGCTTTCTCCATGAACTCTTGTTTTTCTTTATCAGCTCATTTCTCTCTTTCCCTTTATGTATAACGAGGATTATCCTCTGCTTTGTCTATTCCAATGATCATAAGCCTTCCTTTATATATCCATCCTTGGAAAAAGAAGACCTACCTTCTCCCTGTGTTGTAGATGTTGATCTTGTATCCTCACCTCAGCCTATTCATAAGGATGAGATTTGTATTCAAATCCCTCTTGAATTTGATCACCCTTGTAACCTTGAGGAGGTTGAAATTGATTCAAATCTTTATTGGATCTCATTACCTTCTGCTATTACTATTGAACCTTTCCATCATCTTTTTAAACCTCATATTCAACCCACTGGTTTTCAAACTAGAATCAGAGACAAGATGTTTAAACCTTTAAGGCTGTCATATCACCTTCGTCCTTATCCTCCTGATTTATTTGAGTATCATCCTCAATTTTTTGGAGAGGTTCATGTTACAGCTGAGAGGCATTTGGAACACTTTGAGAACTTTCTTGATCAGTTTGAGGTATTATATGATGATGTTACAATGAGGTTGTTCTCCAAATATTTGTTTGGAGATGTTGTTGTGTGGTTTAAAGGTTTGGGAGTCAATTCTATTGGTTCTTGGATTGAGTTATGAAATTCCGTTTTAAAGTGTTGGGGTGAGAACAAGTCTCTTGAACAATACTTGGATGATTTTAATGCTTTGAGGAGAGGGGAAGAGGAAGCCTTGGTTGTCTTCAATAGGAGGTTTTACAATTCTTATCATAGCATGCCAGTGGAAATACGACCTTTCGTGGCTTCTGCCATGGTGTACTATGTAATGGCTCAACATTCAGAGCTTGTCCTTCTCTTGAGAGAAAGAAAATCTTCATGCTTAAAATTTCTATTTGAAGATGCTGAAGAAGTCAAGGAGAGCATCTGTGCTAGCAAGAAGATTTGAGATCGAGTATATTTTGAAAATCTGCATGCACAAGGAACAACAAGAGGACTGTCAGTATATTTCAGACTTGCAGCAAAAATGCAATGAGTCTGAATCAAATTTCAAACAACAACGAGGATGTAACTATGGTTTACATTTGGAACATAATTCTTCAGTATATTCATATTTTTCTATGGACAAGGATGCATGTCCAGTTTATGATCATTTTTCAAAACATGCTCAGTATATTGTATCTAGTGATTGCATAGATAATTATATGTTCATGGTTTATCATTATCAGTGTGATTTAAAACATGTTGTACCATTATCTTGTGATCATCATGCTGAAAATGAAGAGACTGCAATTGTTGATGATTAAGAGTTGATTTCGAAAGAACAAGAAGGTTATCTATTTGCAAGAAGAAAGGAATTTATGGATGAGCAGTTATTTTTTGTGGATCAGCATGCTTCTGATCTTGGTTTTAAGGATCCATTTACAGCCTTGTTAGAGTCTTATGTTTCAGATTTTCTGAAAATTTCAAATTGCATTTTTTCACCAATACTCATGGGTGAGTATGGTTTTCTGAAGGAGTTTATGTTGTTGCTACTATATTTCTGTTATTATTCATTGATCAGTGACATAGATGAGATCATTTTAGTCATCAATTTACTTGAATGGTTACTGTGGAAATTTTCTTTTACATGACCAAGTTGTAATTTTGGTTAGGGTAGGGTAGCATAGGTAATAATCTCACTTCTCGAGACTTTCTTTCCTTTAGTTTGTAGCGGGTTTTTCAGTTTTCTTGAATAAGTGGCAGTATCAGAGGTTGGATGCACATATGACTCCATAGCCCAACAACTAAGGCATTGGAGCTGCAGTAGTTCTTAGAGACTCAAAGGGAGGAATCTATCTCATGTGGAGCCAATGTTATCACATGAAGTTGTTAAGGATCACATGTATTTGTTATGGGTCAATTCATCCTTAGATTTTCGAATTTTTGTGGAAAGTATCATGCTTACACCCTATATGGATACATCTACATGTTTATACACCTTTGGCTAAATTTTTTGGGTATTTTGGGCTCAAAATGAAAAATCGGACATCTACAAGACATTTTGTAGCGCCTAGCGCTGCAAAATGATCTACACAGACAAGCGCTATGGAATGTGCTACACAATTTCCTGTAGCGGATACTATTACAGATTTGATCATAAAACCAAAACGACGAAGTGGGTTTCTCTTAAATGTTTTGTGGAGGAAGATGATATCCCTATTGACTTGATAACCAAATTCCAGCTTGACCCAATTTGGAATTTGAGAGAAATAATTAAAACACTAGTGCACTGCGAAATTTGCTGCAAATTCTTTGTTTTTCATAGTTGTTTGGATATTCGCTTTGTTGGGAGGTTGCCACCTGTCAAAGAGGGTTCGAATGACTTCTCATGGATCAGTTAGATGTCAAGGGACACCTTCACCTAATTTTTAGCTCCATTAAAGACCTCATGCAGTGAGTTGGAAACAATTTATTTATGACTTCCAACAATTTCCTGAAAAATTAGCAGTTTGTTGGATTTTTGTCTCTTTGATTGTTTCCACCTATATCCAAGGTCTAGAATCCAATGAAAGAAATGGGATTCGACATCCTAAGAATATTTTGATGCTATTTTCTATTTAATATAGGAGGGAGCTCCTGGAGAAGGGTTGGATTTATAAGCCAAGAGAGGTTAGAGAGAGTAGGAGCAGTTTTAGTTGCTCATTTGTAAGCCTGAGGGAATTGGTTGTATTCATTATTGCTATTGAAGAATGATGAGAGCTGTTATTTTCAGATGTAATTTTCTATTTTATGTGTCTTCTTATTTGAAATATATCACAGATTTGAGGATCAAAAGCTGTCAATGGTTTATGGATTCCTAAGTAGCAAAGGATCTGTTGTATTTTTCCCATCGGTCATTGTTTATATTCAAGTATTTGTTGATTCATTAAAATGAGAGGATATTTTGTTGGCAAATATTTAACAGACATCACATGCTTGTATACTTGTCATTGATGGAAAGTACAACAATGAAGATGGCATGAGTGCAGAAAGTATGTAATAGATGGGCATTATGAGAAGATGTTGCAGAGAAGATTCGAATAAGCTCAGAAGAGATAGTGCAAATGATTGTTGGAAGATCATCGATGGCAAGATCAGAGTAATCCGAACAAAGTAAGCTCGGGAGGAGAAGCAACATTTCTGATCATTGGATCCCATTTACAATTCTCGATGACCGTCAGATCAAGTGTTGATCTGGACCGTTGATCCGACTCCACTTCGGAGTTTCGCAACTCGCGACATGGAAAGGAAAGAAACATAACCATCGAAATCGCAATTTAATCACAGTCGTCAGATCAAGGTGTGATCTGGACCGTTGATTCGACTCCATTTCGGAGTTTCACGACTCGTGACATGGAAAGGCAAGAAACATAACCATCGAAATCGCGATATGCGAAATCGCGATTTAATCACAGCCGTCAAATCAAGGTATGATCTGGACCGTTGATCCAACTCCATTTCAAAGTTTCACGACTCGCGACTTGGAGAGGCAAGAAATATAACCACCTAAATCGCAATATGCGAAATCACAATTTAATCACAACCGTCAAATCAAGGTGTGATCTGGACCGTCGAATCATAGGACAAGTCGCTGACTTGGAGTCAACGAAGAATGGTGTGGAAACTTGCGAGATGCGAAATCGCAATATGATCTGAGCCATTGAATTAAGATCAGATCTGGACCATTGAATCATAGGGAAAGTCGCTGACTTGGAGTCAACGAAGCATGGTGTGGAAACTTGCGAGATGCGAGATCGCAATAAGATCTGAACCTTCGGATCTATGGAGATTTCAACCGTCGATCAGAATCAATGAAGTTTATAAACTCGTGAAATATGAAGCACCTTTTGGCACATCCTATGGTCACCACCAGTGGTCATGAGAAGGGAAGGAGTCAGTTCAGATAAGCTCCATTTCAGGGTTTTGGGGATCGCGACTTGGAGAGTCGAGATGCCTCATCTGCAGATTCATGAAATGTGAATTTGCAAAAAGAACTTTATGCATAAGTGCTTGGTCATGGCCTTGGTTATATAGAGGAAGGAGCTAGCGTAGACAAGCTCTGTATTGGAGTTTTGGAGATCACGATATGAAGTGTTGAGACACTTGGTCATAGGAATGTCGAAATGTCAAAACCTGATTTAAAGGAAAGATTAATAAAGTTCACCCAACAGTGCAGATAAACTTGAATATGATTGGAGGGCTACTATTCTCTCTCACAGTTAATTCATCAATTATGAATTTGTTAGCAAAATTGATTCATGAATCCTGATCGATTGGAGTTTCAATTGCTTAGAAGGTTTTTTCTTTTGCCTCAGAAGATTCAAAGGGTAACTACTGTGGGTGTGGTGTATAAAAGAAAAAGATACAGATTGTACGCAGTTGGTAGTTCGGGACGAAAAATGAATTAAACTATAAGAAAGGGAAAATCATAGGATGCACAATGTGAGACTGAGAATATGTGCAGTGTGAGAGAAAACTTAGAGAAGAGTAACAGATGAGAAAACAAATTGAAGTAGAGCAGAATGATAGAACAAGTCGAAGCAAAGTAGATTTGCAAAACAAACAAAGAAAGAGAAGAATTGCATAACAGTTAGAAGAAGACCAGATTTACAGAACAGAGAAGAAGAGGTAAGAATCGATTTATCTATGTAATTGGTTGTTTAGTTATTCACTTATATTCCAGGGTGGTTGGGAGGTTCTAGGGAGAATTGTTTTCCTCAGAGGTTCAAGTGGGAGCTTGAACACAGGGAGTTGTAGCTTCCATCTGGTTGCAGCCAGAGAAACCAAGGTGGCAGGGTGATGCAAGGGAGAACAAGTGTTCTCTATTATACAGGTTGGATCCTATATAACTGGAAGTTGGTGCGTCCATCTAGTTGGTGCTGGAACATTAGGGGAGTTGGTGCTTCCTTCTAGTGGGTGCTAGAGAAGCAAGAGAGTCGGTGCTCTCAAACAAGTTGTAGCTTGTAAAACAGAGGTAGCAGCCTCATATTGAGTTAGTGCTCAATTATAGATGATGTACAGAACTTAAAAGACTGCCTATCATTTCAAAGAAGAAGAGGTTTTCTCCCTTTATGGGTTTCCTCGTGAAAAATCTGTCTCTGTGTATACCTTATGTGTGATTAATGCTCATTAATTTTATTGTCCATATGTTGTATAATGTTGATGATCACTTGAAGTAAGATTAAAAATGTATTCATAGACTTAAAATTGTTTAAGCATAATAATAACTAATTCACCCCCCCCCCCGCTCTCAGTTGTCTTTGTAATTTCAACAATTGGTATCAAAGCGGGTTCCTATTATTCAAAGGTAGATCTGTAAGCTTAAACATGACAAGTCATGAAGGGACTTCAGCCTCTAAGCCCCCTTTGTTTGATGGAACAAATTTTTCCTTCTGGAAGATTAGAATGAGAACATACTTAATGGCCTTAAGTGTTGATGTTTGGGATGTAGTAGAGACTGGATATACAAAGCCTGTTGTGCTAGCCTCCAAGAACGATAAGTTAGAGTTAAGTTTTAATGCTAAGGGAATGAATGTTATCTTAAATGGACTTGTTGAAGCTGAGTTTGTAAAGGTGATGCATCTTGAAACTGCGAAAGAAATGTGGGATAAACTTATTAGCAGTTATGAAGGAAATGAGAAAGTAAAAGATGCCAAACTTCAAACATACAGATTGAAATTTGAACTAAAGATGAATGAATATGAAACAATTAGCAAGTCTTTTTTAAGAGTTGAAGAACTTGTGAATGCCATGAAGGGTCTTGGTGAGAAGTTTGATGACTCACTCTTAGTTCAGAAGATTTTAAGATTTCTGCCTGATAAATTTAATCCAAAAGTCTCTACAATAGAAGAATTAAATGATCTCAAAACTCTGTCCATTGATCAACTTCTAGGAACTTTAACTACATATGAAATGAGAATTAGCAAAGATAAATCCATTACTAGAGAAGCATCGTTTAAAGCAGACAAGAATATTGATTTAGAATTAGATGATATTGAGGCAAAAATTGTGAGAAGGTTAAAGAAAGGATCAGGAAAATATCAAGGCAAGTTTCCCTTCAAATGCTTTAATTGTGGTAAGATAGGTCATTTTGAATCTAAGTGTCCTCATCAGAAAAATGACCAAAACTCTAATGATGAAAAGAAGTACCAATTCAAGAAATATAGTAAGAAGAAAAGCTTGGTTCCAAATAATGACAATTCCTCAGAAGACATCAATAGTGACTCTTCCTATGAAGATAAGGTAAATGACTTCATGCTTATGGCCAAAGAGGATTATGATAATAAAAGCACAAGCAATGATGATAATGATGAAGAAGCTATGGTTGATATGGAAGGAGAACTGATCAGTGCACTGGAAGAAATTGATAGACTCGGAATTAAGAATAGAAAGCAACAACAATTGTTGACATAGTTCGAGAAAGACAGTAAAAAACCTGATGAAGACTTTGCTCTGCTGAAAGTGGAATTAGAAGAGGCAAAGAAAATAAAAGACCTACTAAAACAACAATTGTCAAAGAAGAAAGTCAGGTGTGAGGCCTTAGAAGAAGAGATAGTAAAAACTAGAAAAGAAATGGAGAAGTTTAAAGGATTGTATCACCAAAATATGCCAAGTAGTAAAGCCTCAGAAGGATTAACCTCCATTCTAAATCAGCAAAGAAATTCAAAATTAAAAGCTAGATTGGGATATGAAGAAGGATCAAGTAGTGATCATCCAAGTAATACAGAATCTATCAAGTTTGTCCAATCCTCAAACATTGACAACAATCACTCTGTAGAAACAAAGAAGGAAAATCAGCCACCAAGAAGGAATGAAAGAAAAAGCACCAGAACCGAATTTGTAGACCAGAAAGATTATCGACATGAAAGAAATTGACCTTCTCAAGGAAGACAGATTTTTTCAAGGTACAAAGATTTTTTCTATGGTTATTGTTTTTTCTGCTCTAATTTTGGTCACAAAGCTATAAACTGTTCTTTAAGATTTAAATATGGGCAATCAAGATATTCAATGAATAACTATCTTCCACAACAAAGATTGAAACAGCCAAGCAACAAACAATCACAGACTATAAATCAGGTAATGACTGGGAGAAGGACACAGGTGAAACACAACAACAGTTATGATCATAACAATCGTTATGATCTATTATTCAGTGAACCAGAATGTTACAACTATCATAATTATGGACATAAAGCTGCAGACTGTCTCTTAAGGAAATACAATCCAGACTTGATACCCACTACTAAAAAATGTCAAGGTTTGGAAGAAGAAAGCAGATGACAAGTGTGGACTAGTATTATCAGCCCCAAAACAAAATAATCCCTGGTATATTAACAATGGATGTTCCAAACATATGACTGGAGACAAAAGTAAGTTTCTAACTTTAAGTGAAAACAAATCAGGGAATGTAACTTTTGGAAATGATGCACCAGGAAAAATAAAAGGTAAAGGAATGGTAAGGCTGAGTAATGGCAAAGGAAAAGCTCGAGATGTGTTGTTTGTAGATGGTCTGAAACATAATCTACTAAGTGTCAGTCAAGTTTGTGACAAAGGTTGTGAAGTTGTTTTTACTTCTAAAGACTATAAAATAAAGGCTTTGAGTTCAGGACAACTAATTGCAAAAGGGATAAGAACAGAAAATAATGTCTATGTGTTAAAAGAAGAAGAAAAAGAATGTCACTTAAGAAAGTATGATGAAAGTTGGTTGTGGCATTAGAGACTTGGACACCTAAATTTTGATCATATAATCAAGCTCAGAAACAATGGGGCAGTAAAGAATCTTTCAAAGATATCAAAGCCATACGACTCTGTGTGTAAATCCTGCTAGATAGGAAAGCTTACTTGCACTCAGTTCAAATCTAAAAACTTTCTCTCAATAGAAAAACCTCTCCAGTTAGCACATATGGATTTATGTGGACCATCAAGAAAAGAAGGTATGGGAAAATAAAACTATTTATGTTGATTATTGATGATTATTCTAAACTAACATGGGTTGCTTTTTTAAAGGAAAAATCTGAAGCATTTGAAAAATTCAAAGTGTTTAAGGCTCTGACTGAGAATCAAACATAAAAACTATTAAAGACAATAAGGTATGATAGAGGAGGAGAGTTTAGTTCATGGAACTTCAAAGGGTTATATGATAAACATGGGATCAAAAGAGAGTACACAATTCCAAGGACTCCACAACAAAATGGAGTTGTTGAGAGGCAGAATAGATCAGTACAACAAATGGCAAGATCAATGATGAATGAAAGGAACATACCTCAGACTTATTGGGTGGAAGAAATTCATACAGCTATTCATATCCTTAACAAAGCTCATCTCAGGCCACACAGTGACAAGACTCCTTATGAACTATGGTTTGGAAGACTTGCTTCAATCAAGCATTTTAAAGTTTTTGGGAGTAAATGTTATATCAAGAACAATGATGAAAATATTGGCAAATATGATGACCGGGCTGATGAAGGTATCTTTTTGGGTTATGCTACAAATAGTAAAGGGTATAGATACTACAATAAGAGACTGCATAAACTAGTTGATTGTATAGATATAAAAGTTGATGAAGAAATCCCAGTCAGAAATGTAAGCAGTGCTGAATCAAGAACGGAAGATATAGTTGAAGATGAAGATGAACAGGTCCAAGGATTATAAAAAGAAGAATCTGAATCAGATGAAGATACAAATACTCAGACTGACACAAATCAGCAGAAAGAAGCAAAATCACCTCTCAGAATTATTAGAAAGAATCATCCTGAAAATCAAATAATTGGGGATATAAATAAAGGAGTTCAGACAAGAAGGAAATTGATTAAAGACTCAGAACAATCTCATGTTGCCTTTTTATCTATGATTGAACCTAAAAATTTTGAGGAAGCTAGCCAAGATGATGATTGGATTAGAGCAATGAATGAAGAGCTTGATCAAATTGAAAACAACAATACTTGGGAGCTTGTCTGTAGACCTGAAGATAAGAATGTAATAGGTTCCAAATGGGTGTTCAATAATAAAATGAATGAGAAAGGCCAAGTTGTTAGAAATAAAGCTAGATTGGTCTGTAAAGGATATGCACAAGTTGAAGGTCAAGACTTTGATGAAACTTTTGCACCAGTGGAAAGATTGGAAGCCATCAGAATGTTTCTTGCTTATTCATGTCATAATAATTTTAAAGTTTATCAAATGGATGTTAAGTCAGCATTTCTAAATGGAGATCTAGAAGAAGAAGTATATATGGAGCAACCTGAAGGATTCTCATTGACAGATAATCCTAATTATGTTTGCAAGATGAAGAAGGTCTTATATGGACTGAAACAAGCACCACGAGCTTGGTATTATAGACTGGACAAATTTCTACAAGACAAAGGGTTCAAGAAAGATACTGTTGACAACAATCTCTACATTAAGTCTGAAGGTGATAATTTACTAGTTGTTCTAGTTTATGGAGATGATATTATTTTTGGTTGTACTAATGAATCATCTATCCAGTGGTTTGCTAACTCTATACAAATAGAGTTTGAGATGTCCATGATAGGAGAACTATCATATTTTCTTGGCTTACAAGTAAAACAGAGTTCTGCAGGAATATTTATCTCTCAAGAAAAATATTTGAAAGAGATATTAAAGAAATTTCAGATGGAGGATTCCTCTCCTGTTAGTATACCTATGGTGGTTGGTTGCAAGCTGAGTAAAGATGATATCTCACCTGATGTTGATCAAATGTCATATCGCTCTATGATAGGAAGTCTTCTGTACATCACAACATCACCTCCTGATATAATGCAAGCTGTTGGAATGGTAGGTTGTTATCTGTCTTCTCCTAAACAAAGTCATTTGGTATCTATAAAAAGGATATTCAAATACTTGAAGGGGACAATGAGTTATGGTCTGTGGTATCCCAGAAATCAGAATTTTCAGTTAACTGCTTATTCAGATGCAAATTGGGCAAACTGTGTTGATGAGAGAAAAAACACCAGTGGAAGAGCATTCTTTCTGGGTGACTCATTAGTTGCATGGATTACTAAAAAATAAGGATTCATTTCATTATCAACTACATAGGCAAAATACATTGCTGCTGCTACTTGTTGCACACAAATTTTATGGATGATACAAAATTTTGCAGATTTGAAGGTAACTTGCACTGATCCTATTCCTATTCACTGTGATAACACCAGTGCCATTAGTGTCTCCAAGAATCCTTTTCTTCATTCTAAGAATAAGCATATTCCAATAAAGTACCATTTTCTCAGAGAACAAATTACAAACAGAATTGTTCAACTGAATTATATACCTTCTACAGAACATATTGCAGATATATTTACAAAGCCATTAGCAACAACCCCTTTTGGATATCTTCGTCAAAAGTTGGGAGTTATAATTTCTTGTGTCTAATCTGTCACCTGGTCAGGGGGAGTACTTATTGAATATTTGGTGTATTTTCAAGATGCTCATAGTTGACAGGGGGAGTATGCTTTTGCAACAACTCAGAGGGAACATGTCTCTTCTTTGAAATTGATGTCAAAGGGGGAGAAAAGAGTCTGGGAGGAGAGTCTGAATGCATGTGGGTGCTTGTGTTGCCATCAATGCCAAAGGGGGAGAATGTTGGCAAATATTTAACAGACAGCGCATGCTTGTATACTTGTCATTGATGGCAAGTACAACAATGAAGATGGCATGAGTACAGAAAGTATGTAATAGATGGGCATTATGAGAAGACACTGCAGAGAAGATTTGAATAAGCTCAGAAGAGATAGTGCAGAGGATTGTTGGTAGATCATCGATGGAAAGATCATAGTAATCAGAACAAAGTAAGCTCGGGAGGAGAAACAACATTTCTAATCACTGGATCCCATTTACAATTCCCGATGACCGTCAGATCAAGTGTTGATCTGGACCATTGATCCGACTCCACTTCGGAGTTTCACGACTCGCTACATGGAAAGGCAAGAAACATAACCATCAAAATCGCAATATGCGAAATCGTGATTTAATCACAGTCGTCAGATCAAGGTGTGATCTGGACCGTTGATCCGACTCCATTTCGGAGTTTCGCGACTCGCGACATGGAAAGGAAAGAAACATAACCATCAAAATCATGATATGAAAAATCGCGATTTAATCGCAGCCGTTAGATCAAGGTATGATCTGAACCATTGATCCGACTCCATTTCGGAGTTTCACGACTCACAACTTGGAGAGGCAAGAAATATAACCACCGAAATCGCGATTTAATCGCACCCATCAGATCAAGGTGTGATTTGGACTGTCGAATCATAGAACAAGTCGCTGACTTGGACTCAATGGAGCATGGTGTGGAAACTCACGAGATGCAAAATCACGATATGATTTGAGCCATTGAATTAAGATCAGATCTGGACCATCGAATCATAGGGCAAGTCGTTGACTTGGAATCAACGGAGCATGGTGTGGAAACTTGCGAGATGCAAGATCGCGATAAGATCTGGACCATCGGATCTATGGAGATTTCAATCATCAATCAGACTCAATGAAGTTTATAAACTAACGAAATATGAAGCACCTTTTGGCATAGCCTATGGTCACCACCGATGGTCACGAAAAGGGAAGAAGTCAGTTCAAATAAGCTCCATTTTGGGGTTTCGAGGATCGCGACTTAGAGAGTCGAGATGCCTCATCTCCAGATTCACGAAATGCGAATTTATGAAAAACACTTTATGCATAAGCGCTTGGTCGTGGCCTTGGTCATATAGAGGAAGGAGCTAGCGTAGAAAAGCTCTGTATCGAAGTTTCAGAGATCGTGATATGAATTCTTGAGACACTTGGTCACAGGAATGTCAAAATGCCAAAACTCGATTTCAAGGCAAGATTAATAAAGTTCATCCAACGGTGCAGATAAAATTGAATATGATCGAAGGGCTACTATTCTCTCTCACAGTTAATTCATCAGTTACGAATCTGTTAGCAAAATTGATTCATGATTCTTGATCGGCTGGCGTTTTAGTTGCTTAGAAGGTTTTTTCTTTTTCCTCAGAAGATTTGAAGGGTAACTGTTGTGGGTGTGGTGTATAAAAGAAAAAGATACAGACTGTACGCAATTGGTAGTTTGGGACGAAAAATGAATTAAATTGTAAGAAAGGGAAAATCATAGGATGCGCAGTGTGATACTGAGAATATGCGCAGTGTGACAGAAAACTCAGAGAAGAGTAACAAATGAGAAAACAAATTGAAGCAGAGCAGAATGACAGAACAAGTCGAAGCAAAGAAGATTTGCAGAACAGACAAAGGAAGAGAAGAATTGCAGAATAGTTAGAAGAAGACCAGATTTATAGAATAGAGAAGAAGAGGTAATAATTGATTTATCTATGTAGTTGGTTGTTTAATTATTCATTTATATTCCAGGGTGGTTGGGAGGTGTTAGGGAGAACTGTTGTCCTCAGATGTTCAAGTGGGAGCTTGATCAAAGGGAGTTGTAGCTTCCATCTAGTTGCAGCCAGAGAAATCAGTGTGGCAGGGTGGTGCAAGGGAGAACAAGTGTTCTCTGTTATATAGGTTGGAGCCTATGTAACTGGAAGTTGGTGCTTCCATCCAGTTGGTGCTGGAACATTAGGGGAGTTGGTGCTTCCTTCTAGTGGGTGCTAGAGAAACAAGAGAGTTAGTGCTCTCAAACAAGTTGCAGCTTGTAAAACAGAGGTAGCAGCCTCACATTGAGTTGGTGCTCAATTATAGATGATGTACAGAACTTAAAAGACTGCCTATCATTTCGAAGAAGAAGAGGTTTTCTCCCTTTATGGGTTTCC
>ML788400.1:819921-842942 GCA_009831015.1 Picea engelmannii
ATATATATATATATATATATATATATATATATATATAATATGAAAATCAACCATTTAGAAAAAAAATAAAGTCACTTCTCACTATGTTAAAAATAAAATATTTAACCATTTTTAATGTGTAAAAATATTTAAAAAATAATATAGTTTTATAAGTATTATTATTACTATTATTTTTAGATATTAATAATATTTGTACATATTAACAAAGGTTAAAAACACTTGTCATTCAAATTATTGAAAAAAAAAATAATGTATTTTTGGTTTTTTTTAATGTGTTTCACAAGAGAAAATATAGAAGCTAAAAAGCCATAAAATATAAAATATAGAATATAAACAATATGCAAAATGTATTATTAAAAGATATAGGACCAATATGTGGATATGCTTTGAATAAAATTTTATGAGGCTTCATATATAGTATTACACTTTGATCTCTTTCATGTTATGAGAATCAAATAATATTAAAAAAAAAAACACTCTTATAATGAAGATGGAGCTATTTCAATGAAATTTAGAGAACATGATGCTCAATAGAGGATAAGCACAATGAAGAAAAATGTTCTAGCGAGTTTCTTTTCAAAAACTACAAAATTTTAATAAATGGGGCCTTGATCTTTCATTACTAAGCACACACCCAAATAGCCCTTGAAAATGAAATGGATCTGATGTTTCATATATAATAATAGTGCTTGGTAATAAAGGAATCCTTCCAAGGAGGATATTTTGGAGGCCAATGTTTTTAACATTTTCTCCACAAGTGTATGCAATTTTTCCTCCCCTAGCTTTTCATAGTGATGGTGTTGCTCTTCCCCTGGTGCACGAAGGCTAGGGTTTAAGCTTGGTGGCTCGCAGACTTTGTCTGATCCGAGCTTGCATCCTCTTTTTCTCTTCTTCATCAGCCATGGCCATGGATGTGTCAATCTATGCAAGTGCCCCAGGCAGTGGGACCTTTCCTTCCATCTCTATGTCTAGACCAGTTTCTGTTTTGTAGTTTGGGGCCTCTTTTTGTGATGTTGTTCAACAAGACTCTAGTCCTTCTTCTTCCTCTCTTCTAGTTCGGGAAGCCCCTCCCTTTCTCATTCCCATGGGACAAGATGTTGAGGGAGAGGAAGAATACTATAGATCCGTGTGTTTGGTCTATTGTTTCAATGTTTTTTGGCCAAATTTAGTTGATCTCAACAATTGGATCTTGGCTACCTGGATCCCTATTATGCAGAAGCAATATTTCATTCATCCTTGTGCTAAATAATTATTCTTTGTTGATTTCGACATTGAGAAAGATTGGGATCTGATTCTCAACTCAGGTCTGTGGTTTTGGGGTAACTCAGTTTTGTGCATGAAACCCTGGACTCCTTCTTTCAATCTAGCTACTAACATTCTCTCCTTAGCTCCCGTTTGGGTGAGGCTTCCCAACCTTCCCTTGCATTTTTGGGATTTACCCTCTCTTGAAACCATTGCTTCGGTGTTGGGAAAGTTCCACTTTGCATATCGTGAAACTAAAAGGCACAACACTTCCACTTTTTCCCGTATCTGTGTGGAAATGGACTTCAGTAAAGGATTCCCAACTGAAGTTATTCTTACTGGTAAAAATTATTCTTGGTCTCATAAACTAGACTATGAGAGAGATTCCTTGCGTTGCAGATCTTGTTTTGAAATGAGACATCTTGCAACCCATTGTCTCAAAGGGCCCAAGAAGAAAAAAAAATCCTTAGAATTCCACTTGGTGGGTGGGATCAAATGATGGCTATCAAGCAATCTTGAAGGAATACAGACAACCCCCTCAAGTTAGCGAAAATCCATCTCAATCAGATCCTCCTCTTCATCCAACTTCCTTATCTCTAGAGACGAGCCCATAATCCAATCAGAAGTCATAGAAAGAGGTGTCTTCCCCTCAGGTTTTAGATGAGGGACTTCAAATACAGTCTTTTCCTCAGCCATCAACTAGCTGAGCAAATCGGGTTGATGATGTTGGTCTGTCGAATAAATAAAAAATAGAAGTTCCATATCAAGACAATCCAGGAAATATAGGCATCACAAGTACCTCAACATTTCAAATGAAGGTTGGACGGTAGTCATAAATAAGAAAACATCACATTCCACAACAAAACCAATGGTAACATGAATTCGTGCCCGTAAGTTAGCCAAATAGGAAATCCCATCCCTAATAGGCTAATTTAGATGCAATTTGTCTTCACTTTTATCCACAGAGTCTTTTTCCGAGTGTATTCAGTAAGGTTGTTATATATGAAGTTTTTGTTTGAGTATTTGAAATATTCATTGATATCTTGTAGTAGTGGTTTAATAGAGGCCATGGATTGGCCTGAATTTTGAAGGACTTTGTAACTCCTCGACGGTTTCAACCCTGCCTTTTTTATAATACAAATTTCCCATATTTAAAAAAAAAATAATAGTGCTTAGTAATGAAGTGGGTCTAATTCATGAAATCTAGCCCAATCATTTGCACAAAAATCTAAAAAATATTGAATATTTTGTTTAATACAATATGTATTAGCACAAACAATATTATTAGTTATTCCTTATCTATAATGTACCCCTAGGTAGGGTGCCCTCAAAAATCTATGTTCTTGAAGTTATTTGAATTCCTAGTATTGTTCTTTAAAAAAAACAAGATGCATGCAATGCAACAAACAATTCATGCAATTATCAAGAATATGTTCAATAGTCATAGGCACATGTCAAGCATATTTTATAGCAACAATCAACACATTATACACATTTCACACCTGCAAACTTTCAAAATTTACACATCCACATCTATTCAATGCATCATTGCATTGATCCAAGAATACCATATTTCCATGCCATGTATTTCACCATGGTGAGTTGGAAGGTCTAACCAACACCTCGACACAACATCCAACCACCTACCCAATACTTGATCAACCATCTAGACACTTTCCTCTTCATCCCAACACAACACAATGGATACACCCTCTTAGTGTTATTCATTGTTGGCAAAAAGGTTACATCCCAAGACATCAATACAAGTAAGGATACCATTGGACACTTGTGTAGTGTTATATCCTTTCCATATCCAATCACATTATGGCCTCACACATGACTATATCTATTGGCATTCACTTCAATAATAGGATTATATCTCCTTTCTTACTTTGGTTATTAGCTCATAACTACCATAACATGACATGCTATTATTTCATATGAACACATTCAAAGTTAAATAACTTTTATAAATATCCAAGGCCTCCTATGTTTACCACACCAAGTAATATATCATTCCTATAAATTCATTCAAATTAAAATGAACATATCATTCCAGGTATCAAAATATGACTAAGGGAATTCTTACTTAAATCCCCTTCATCATTTATGCAGCATAAGCATATAAATTTGATACCTTCATGGCTGATATCAATTCATTTGATGCTACCTAATCAATTGTTGTCTTATGAAGGTCCATTTTCTCCCTTCACCAACCTATTAATCACATTTTTTGTATTCCCACATTTTCTTCATATAGTTGACTGTCATATGCAACAACATCATAACCATCTTCAACCATGCTATAAAATTTTTCCTTGATAAATAATGCATCATTAGATACATTAATCAACATAAATATTTAGTTCATATATAATAAACATACTACTCTAGTATGTATGCATGTTATATGTATTCTGATGCCGACGCACGCTCCCTCCACAACCCGCAGGTTGGAAGATCCATGTCAACACAGGATCTTTCCTTTACTACTAGCCCAAAGAACTCTAAACGACTCTTCTTTTTCCCTATCGGGGAAATCTGCACCCACAACAAACTCTCACGGGATCCCCTCTTTACACTTGGGAGATCAGACTTCGCAACTTCGTGAATCCAGTGGTCAAGCATTGGTCTCTCAAATCCCTGAAACCCGAAACAGTCAACGCTGACCCTTCCTTTTTCCTTTCGGGATTTTCCCTATCGTGATTTCAGTGGTTGCGATGTCGAGAAACTTGTCTCCTCGAATCCCAAATCTCGATTTGCCGAAACTCCGATACACTTGCGAGCTTTGAATTTTCAACGCCACTTCACTTCTGTCGAGATTTCGGACTTCGCAATATTGCGAATCCTAATGCAAAGGTTTCGGAAATTTACTCCGCGAAATTCCAAAATGATCAATGGGGTTGACTACTCGCCACTAGTGCGCCACCTTTCCACTCACTGACTCCTCCGTGGCCCACACAAATCCTCTTAGCTTTCGAGATGTCGCATTCATGATATCGCGATTCCCATTGCAAGGTTTATGGGACTTCCACCCATGAAAACCCGATACAAGTATCCGCATGTAAATCCAATGGCCCTTGTGGCTTGGATCTACGGTCCTGCCCTTCTTGACCTTTGAACCCTTCGATGCTTTCACTGTAACTCCCCTGCTTCTCTGTGAGATCTGATGGCTCACGAGACTTTGCGGATTCTCCACCGAGAATTCCGACCATCCGTCTCTTCCTCTTAGAGCTCATCCTCCTGCGGTCTGATGTCACTATGCCTTTCTTCAACCACTTCGAAGGCTTTGAATCCTTTTGAACTTCCCATGACTCTGCGTCTTTCAAAAACCCCTTTGCACGCACCCCTTGCAACAGACTTTCAAACACTTCCAAGTGTTGGAATCCTTCAACTCTACGCACACCTGCAGCAACAGTCTTTCAATACTTCACTCAGGTCCACAACCCTGAGACTTCACTCGGCTTGCGCACTCCTTGCACGGCTCCTGTGCCAAACTACACTTCTGCGGAAATGAGAACAAAATCTTTCTCTCCTGAGCTTTCAGAGACAAACCTCTGAATCACCTTGTCGACACACTCCTTGCGGACAATTCAACTGCACTCCTTGCAGGAACTATTACTCAGATAGAGAAACAATTGAAACTCATTTCATTACCCTTTCCTCTCAGATTTTGAACATTCAAAAAGAAATCATTCATACATAGCATAAAAGAAATTGCATGACAGAAAGAGTAAAAAATTCATGAGCATAACATTCAAAGATGCATACACAAAGAATATATGAACACCATGAGTCTGAATCACAGCTTTCTTTGTATTAATTCAAAACTTCTGTACATGGAGTCTGCTACACAACTCTTTGCTTCTCTTCTATGCTCATAATCATGCTTATGTTACAATACACAATGAGGGTGTCTATATCCCGTTTCCCTCTTGCGCTCTAAAACTGTCTAATCTAGAATTAAATTCTATCTACCTGCATTAACTACTATAAATGCCTTCTACCTACTAAGGATGAGAGAAAATCTCTCAATGTCCATTTACATTATACAAAGGCGCTTCTTCTTAATTATCTTATTTTAGATGGTGCATCAATTTCAAGGTAATTTCAAAATTTGCATTGGCACTTGTCCAGCTGTATTTTTCTTCCGCGCTGGCTCGCTTCAGATGCTCCTGCATCATATTCTGAAGCATTTATATATGCTCTAATGCATATCTATGTGCACCAAACATTTATTCTCAACATGCCTACTAATGCATATGCATTCTAGCTTTCTAGTCTCTTGCATTTCTAGCATTCCTATCTTTAAAACTATTGCATATATTAGCTCCATTGACATTAGGAATATATATTAAAATATCAAGAGTTGAGTTAAGGAAATTCCCAGTATTAACATGGTTTCCTTGCTAGCCATGTTCCTCATTGTTGTTGCAACAATTTCATCATCATATTATATAGCATTTTTCAGCATCCTTAGTTATCTTTGGTTTTCCTCAAACCTCTCTAGATTCTTTCACATCCCATGTTCTTACTTTATTAAATGTTTCTCCCATTTCTAATCACCTTCTAGCCAATTCACAATTGGCCACTTTATATTTCTAGCCAATGTATCTTATTGACCTTCAATTTTACAACATTTACTTACTTTTCTGGATCAATCTTACACAACCTTTCTTATCTGAACTTCCAACACTTGTAGTGCATATACCATTCTCTTTTTAATATTGCAAATGAAATCTTATTTACCAATCTCTTCTTCTTTATATCTAATTTTTCCTTAGCCTTAAATTCATTAATCCACATTTCATCATATTTTAGTACTGTATTTTATGCCATTTTCAGCTTCGTATAGAGCACTCTATTTTGCACCCAATTGTTACTTCAACTAGGCCTTCCGACATTTTGTAGCATTGTAATTAATACCTTTTTAGCTTCTTAAAATTTAAATGTACTGCAAATTTTCATCTCTTTGCAACCAATGCCAATGTCAACATAGATATACTCTCCTTTTCATACGCCTTCTAAATATTTTCCTTCTGAAATCACTACCCTGCTTGTGTTCTTCTTGATTTTTCATCACATTCTACATTGGAAATGCACTCAACACCCTTGGAATGCATTCATCATTCTCTTTATTCACCCACAATTCTCATTCATATTTCTCATCCCTCCTTGAGTGCTTTAATGTCTTACAACTAACTTAAACATTTACATGATGACATCTTTTGCCAATATCTTAAGGTGTTCCTGGCTTGGTACAATTCTAAATTTCACTTCATTTAATGGAATAAATCCCTTTGAAGTCTGATTGTATCCTTATTGAACCAATATACACATAATACACTACCTTATTTCTCCATTGGTAGACTTCAAGGTGAATTAACCTTCATTGTTTCATCCACTAAATTCTTTACTTTTGCCTTTTGCACCATGCTTCCATTGTTCACTTTGATAACACAAGTTGATCTCTTACTCTGAATTATTTTAAACAAAATTTTCTATTTCCTATCATGCAACTATTTCATGTCTTCATATACTTTCCCATAGAGATGATGCACCCATCCCATGAGAAACATATCACTTGTTTTATTGCAATGATGCATTGCAACCATAATTATTTAACTTATCCTTCTTATACTTAGGATTTAATAAAATTTACCTTACGTTACATTCATACATTTTGATCCCATACTCTCATACCTCCTTTTTATCCCATATCACATACTCTCATACAATGTTGATAGACATTTTCCCCACACATGATTTTTTGATGTTCCCTCATTGGTTTCATGTAACACCCTCATAGAGGATGATTTAGATACTATGAGGATGCTTCAGCAGTTGTCAAATAGGTCAAGCATTGATGTCATCAAAATCCAAAGCATTTTTAGTAGATCATATAACCAAAGTCCAGATCATGTAACCACAGTGTAGATCCAATAACATCATTTGTTGGTTAGCATACGTGCACTTCGTCAAATAAAAATCTGCCACTTTGAGGTTTTGCTATATTATCAAGACATGCTTTGTTTCCTATCAAATCACCACAAAATAAAACTAGTCTCTCGTGGATAGAAAGTAAAACCAAAAGTCAACGCATAAATTTAAACAGACAAATATGCTTTAAGGACACTTTTTCTACATCGTTTGCATGTAGTGGAGACCAAATCAAGAAAAATGGAGACCTGGGTTTTGTGCCCAATATAACCATTCAAGTAACCACATGTGAAAAATTCTCATAAAATTCACAAGGAAGATTGTATGGGTATGTTATTAACGAAATTTTGTAGTTTTTATCACTGTGTACAAGAAATGCAGAATTCGAGTATTTTTACACAACATTGTCTTTTTTCATCAAAATGGAAATATGAAATTATGGAAAGATGTGAAATGATGAAACACACCATGTCCAACTTAAATCACTCAAATTTTCCTTAAAACAAGCCAGGGGCATACATTTTTGTGCATTAGAGTAATTTGGGAAGCGCCTAGAATTTGTGTAAGATCATCAATTATATGCACTGCCAATGATAAACTGTATTGGTTGCTAAAGGATCAGGATAAATAATTCATAGATTGTATTAAACTTATTTTGGTTATGGATTCTTATCAGGGAAAACATACAAGGAAAGTTGCACTCCTTTGGATTGGGCCACAATAAGAGGGAATTTAGAAGGTTGCATTATTCTTGTAGGAATCATTCCATCAACAAACTTGTAGTCGCTCGCCTCTATTTGGATATTATTAAAGACTTGATTAATAAACAATAAGGTGTTTACATCTATTAGGGGTATGTCATTTGAGGGCAGTGTATCAACGTTGATTGAAAGCATGTTTGCAGTCTATATTCGAAGCACTTTAAAAGGAGGAAATCACACTATTCTATTTGTGCTAGATGAATTAAACCTTCCTGGGATGTTATACATTTAGTCCCATGCAATTTGATAAGGGCGGGTCTATTAAAAATAATAACAAGGAGGAGAGCACACTTAAGGAAGGGATCAACTCTCATCTATAACAACATTTGTATTTATCTTTGGCATTATGTTTGGTGTGGAATAACTCTTTCTTTGTTTATAATGGGAATTCTACAATGTTATGTGTATCGATGTTCATAAGCGAACACATTATCTTGTAGTGGAGTATTCTAAGTGTCAAGAACTGCACTACATTAGAGCATCTTATATGATCATCTATTAGAGTGTGTGTTGACAGTGGTATATCTTTAGCATGTGCTATAGGATCAAGTAAGAATTGGAGAATTTGGACATGAAGGGTCATTGCTTGTTTTTCTTTATAATTATCTGGGTATGTCACTACATCCCAGAATTGAACATTACTATATTTTATGGCTATAATTGATCAATAAGTTTCTATCGCACAAAAAGGAGGACAACACAAAATATGAAATAGGGAAGCAATTGATTTGATCATATCTTGCAAATCATGTATCGGATGGCCGCACAAGTTGGAGGAGGAATGCATTAAGGTAAGATGAATAAACTTGAAACATTTCAAGAAAATCTGATTCATATTCCTTGAGAAATAAACCACCATCACTTATAGCCATTTTTTATTATTTCTTAAGACTTGTGCATATGATGGCGACACTTTTTGGTGGGAAGCATAAAATTATTACCAACACCCCCACAAAGTTTCTAAAGAACCCAATTGGTAAATTTTGAAAATCAATGAAAAGTATACCATATGAAGTTTTCTATAGGAAATCTTTTAACCAATTTACAAATATGGTAACCCTCTTCATTGATTGGCATACTAGCGTGTCTTCGGGAGGAAATCTTCCATATGGGTTTTGTTTCTAGAGTCCCTGAGATGGTTCAATGTTGATCAGATTGGCATCAGGCTACGTGATGGAAATGTTATTCCATGGTGAAACTCAAAGTCAATTGTGTGTTACTTTATAAATTTGGTTCAAGGATTGATTTATCTTGAGATTATTAATATTATAAGTAGGGAACAACACCTTTAAAGCACATGGAGCCATAGCATTGAAATTTAGTTGATATGCACATTGTTGGGTTATCAGTATGGATTCATGCACATGGTTGAGTTTTCACATTTCTAATATTTTTTCTATTTGATGAAAAGGGAAGATTATTTGTTGCAATAGAAAAGAGGACAAGTCTAAGAGGTAAGTGTTTCCACACAAGAACCAACACTTGCAAAAAAATTAGTTGCTACACAATAAGCCAGTTGCAACTCAAACCTTCCAGCCTACTGCCCATTTTTTAGAGAGAGAATACCTAATCACACAATTCAAAGAATCATATAAGAGTTGTGAAAAGCCTCCCATATGATATAATTTAAGCCCAATTCATCGCTTCTATTACCTCATGCTTGTCCTATTTGCACATCTACTTGTTAATTATTAAGCTATATTTATGATGAATTGGATCTTAGGATTTGTGGATACTGTTTTAGTTGTTTTTCTATGTATTTGATTAAAAATGTTTGGTTAGTTTATTTTCATTATCAATATGAGTGTAACACTTATGGTATGAAGAGTAGGACATTTCTCCTAAGTTATTAATAAAGTTGCATGCGTTGATCAGTTGGTTATGAAGCATCTTTTGAGTAGGGAAATTAGAGCACATGTGATTACTATGACTCAAAAGGATCTTTTGGGTGCCATTACTCTGGTATTCAATTATTTGAGAGTTTTGGAACTATTCCAACCATAGTTAACCACCAACATGGATTGTGGGTTTTAGTTGGAGTGTGTATGAGTGAGAATCTTTTGTCTCACTTGTTGGTATAGAATCTTGGACACATAAGAGTTATGAAGGGAATTATTTTTTCTATATAGGATTTGATCTCATGCCCAAGCTTCCAAATGAGTGATGGCTCAAGCCCCTTTTCTAGTGTAAAACAAGAGACTTATTTCTTTTATCACCTCCACAAAAACGATGCCAAAAATGACAGTGTTTTTATATGAATGGGTTTTAAGGAAAAAAAAGCTCGATCATTTAATTTTATCAAACAAGGTCTATATGGTTCTGTTGACAGGTCCAAATAGCCTATCAAGAAGGCAAGGGAGAATGGCCTATGGTAGGTCCCAATTAGACCCATCTCTGTTTAGTAAAATAAATTAAATTCCTCCTCACAACATTTTTCGAATCTCGTTTGGATAAAACAAGATAGGCAGGATTATCACCCTAATTTATAGCCTTATTGCAAGTTCAATTAACCTTCGATTTATTTAACTTAAAGACCAATTGTTGTTTTAAATTTATTTATCAAATGCAAACTAAAATAAAGAAGTCTAATTTTTTTATATAATAATTTAAACAAGAAGCAAAATCACATAATATGATAAAAATAAGAGAGACCAAGAGAGTTGCAAAACCATCAATGATTTTATTCATTCATTTTGTAACAGTCAAGGCACTTCTCACAATGTAAAAGTATGGATCATATGTAAGTATAGCAACCTAAGGTAGCATACACATATGCCATTGGTTCCTTCAAATCAAACCAAGAATGATAAGTCAACAACCATAGTTTGTGCTCTGTTATGACTCTGCACAAGAATCCTATTTAGTACTAAGAAACTAATCTAGAAACCAAAACAAGTTTGCAGACTATCAAATAGAAAATCAACCTGGAAGCATATTAGAAATCAATGCCTATTTATCCTATCTTTTTGTCACCTTCAACAGACCTTTCTATCACAAGAAGTGTCTTAGCTTAGAAATCATACATGAATGAAGTAGTAATGAAATCTAACTTGGAAGTAAGAGTAGACTTTATCAGAGAAATGTGTTCTCCTCCCTCTTTACTTTGTTCAACATTCTCTTTTAAATATCTCCAAGGTAGTTGAATCATTCAACCACTTTTAGTTAACTTATTAACTAACAACTAGTTAGTTAGTAGGAGAGTTGTTAAGTAAATTAATAATTATTATTATATGATAAGGGTACTAAATAAAGCTAATAAGTGGGGACCCCTATTTCATTTAAACCAATTAATGAACCATTTCCTCCTTGTAACTTCCACCTTATATGCAAGACATATCATCTTGCCACATCATACATTCTATGTCCCTAAAATCCATAAGATGGAAATTTCATAAGAATTCCCTTGTCGCTCCATGTAAAAATTATATAAATTCATCCAAATTTAATCATCATGTAGATCTATGAAAAATGTATAGCATAAAAATACAAGGTTTTCCAAAATATAAACTGTCAAAAGTATGAGTTGTCAAAAATAATATGTTGCACAAAATGAAGTGAAAATTAGTTCATATACAGGTGCCAAAAGAATCATGAAAATACATATTTGTTGTGAGAAGTTTCTCCTCTCTTTCCATGAATACTTTTATCCCTTTCAATTCTCCCAACTTATGAACCTTCCTTAGTATATTTTTTATCATTTCCATGCACATGTGAAGTGATTGAATGTGATGACTTTGACTCAGCTACTACTTTCTCCTTATCTGGATTATCCTCAAGTTCATTGATCTTGGACTTGGCATGATGGGAATGTGAGGCTTGGGATATAGGTTGTTGATACAAGGGAGAATTAGTATTCAGGGAATGAAAAGGAGGTTGTTAAGGGTGATCAATATTTGGCAAGCCATGTGAATGTCCAGAAGGAGGATGTAAAACATTTTTCCAGCCATCAAGTTCTAGTCTAACTAGAGGAGTAGAAACATGGTTTGAGATTGGATTACCAATAATTGGACGAGGGTTCTTAGGCATAAGTGGAAGTCTATAAGCTTATTGGATTGCCAAATTACCTCTCTGCAACAACTACTTGAATTCTGCTGAATCTATGTCAAAATGTATGGAAAATCAGAGCCTCTTATTACCCATTTGCCAAGGACCTAGTCCTCTACCTCTATTATTTCCTCTCCTTCCATGATTTCCCTTGTTTAAAAAGCTCATATTGATATATATTTACACAAGTCAGAGCCAAAGTTCAATTGATCATTCATCTAAAACTTTGCAAAAGAAATAATTTAAACATGACTCTATTTATAATAATACACATGCAAGAAATCATCATGCAATTCATGTTCTCAAAGCCAACAATCACTTAGAACAAGGATTTTGAAAGGGTTTTGTGATTAAATGATGGGATTTGTAATGTGAAAAAAATGGTAAGTATGACAGGAATGTAAAATGGAATGTTCCCTTCCATGGAGAGATTTAAAAACACCTCATTAACTCTCAACCATATTACTCCAGCTAGAAAACAGAGTTAACCTTGAACAAGTTAACATTTCTCTTTTGATCAATTTGGTTCTGCAATTACATAACTATAATCAAGCATGGGAGTAAAAGGGAAATTTGGGAAAATGAATTGCGATTATAATGAGCGAAAATTGTTACTTATGATAGGGGAATGTAAAATGAACATGCATTAATTACAAAGTCTATAATGGTTTGTATTCTTTGAGCAGAATTATAATTACATGAAATCACATAATTTTAAATATGTATCAATCTACATCTCTTCATATTCTATCATGTTATAACCAAATTCTTCATTAACCTGTGCAATTGCCCAATTAAAAATTATGTTGATACCCAACTGTTTATTTAAAATGATTGTTTTCTTTTGTTCATCATGCTAATGTCCAGTAGTCACAATTTATTAATTTATGTTCAAGACCATTGATATTCCATGATTTTAAAATACACAGTGAAAATCATCGGCATCAATCCTAACAGAGACCAATCATTATGCTAACTTCATCATAAAACCAAAAGTTTCAAAATGCCACTTCATCATAACCCAAGATTAATCCACCAAGAAATATCCAAATTGAAATTGGGAATATTAAGTTTGCAACATCTAGTCTATCCAAATCATTAATCCAAATATGTATCATATGCATCAAAAGATCATGACAGAAATGAGCCTTAAACACGTCAAGGACTTAAATCCCAAAATCTTTTTTTTTTTTAAACTCGGCTGGGTTTAGATTAACACATGAAGGGATCACAAACTGAATTCGTAATCGAACTCGTTTTCTCAACCTCATTCGTCAAGTGTTGTGCATTTTTCTGTGGGTCTCTCAATTTTTTGATGATTCAATAACCCATAGTCTACATGGAACCCCTTGCATGTGACCATAGTGAAACAACTTGATTCATAGGTTGTAAGACCAAGCTTGAACAATCGAAGATAAATGTATATAACACAGGACTAGTAGTACTGAACCTTGCAAATGAAAAATAAAATCGAGTAGAGCATGACAACATATGGTTTAAACCTCTTTATCATTTAATCAATAAACCCAAATTTGTGTGTGCCTTCATTAACCAGGAGCATTATTGTTTTGGGATTGCAAAATGCATGCAAGGAATAAAAACCCCAACTCAAAACGAATAAAAAACCATTGTTGACCGACTCTATGCAAAAGGTCGTGGTGTGTAAAACCAAAATAAACAAACCCTTGACAATGATACAACTCTAATGGTTGAAAACAGATAAACGGTGAGCTACAAAACAAAGAAGCTGAAATATTCATATCCCAAACAAAGAGATAATAGGTGGAAATAAAATGCATAAAACTCAACAACCATAAAATGCTTTTCTTCATCAAACTACTTTTCGACTTCAACTATTCAAACTTTAAAAATCATATATTTTCATTCAACAGGGAGTGTCATTCTTCACATTTCTAGAGTTATAACATGAAACAATCAAATTTTCAAGTACAACACATCGTTCACAGAGCCACGAGTAAATTATTTAGCAAAGAATAACATTAGATGAAAGGGACTCGAAACCATGGTACCTAGAGATGTGTGGTATTTATTTGTGTTTGGAGACAGTTGTAGTGGTTACAACCCGGTGTCCAAACCCTTCCTCAAAATTAAAATGAATCAAATGCCAAACCCCCAAGGTGGTAACCCAAAACAAGCAGAATGCATCAACTTTTGGTCACGTCGCACTAGGGTGGCAGCCACCATTAATTTTTTACAAATATCAAAGATCACCACATCAAAACCTCAAGCATTGGATGATTGCCAAGTGTGTGCCATGTCACACAATATTCACATGCCATAAAAATTTCCCCTTTTCTCATTAAATATCCATAAAAATTTTGAATAGTCTACAGTTAAGGTGCATTATATATCCCATATACACTAAAATCTCCAAACCTTTACTATATAAAACTTTCAAATTCATTGCAATTACAATAGCAAGGTCAATACCATTTCCATCGTATAACTCATATGATATGTTTCAGAAGCCATACATGTAATTAATGGTGTGCATATGATAGGTATACCATATATTTTAAAAAAATTGAACACCCCTTTTTTTTAAATAAATTGCATCACATTTGTCAAGGAGTGATGAAATAAGCTCATCAAATATATGTATGGAATGGTATAACAAATAAATAGGATGACCACTTTTTTTATTTGAAACCACAGACCTGTGAACGCAACAACTAGGAACCGTTTACTAAGAAGAAATATTCCAAGCTCATGTTGTATCAACAAAATACATGCCTTCCAATCACATCGGCCTTCAAGTACTTTTTTAAAATGAGATCCTCTTCAATTTTTATTTTTTTTAAACACTATAGGGGGTCCCACTTATTAGTTTATTAGTTTATTTAGTAACATATATATATATTAGAAAAATATTTGTGCCTTGCAATTCTTTGTAGGATAGTGACTTCATGACGATTTTAAGAGTCAACAATGGTGACTCCACAGGGAAGGAAATATAGTATTGGCTTAAACTCAACTTCTACTTTCGCAGATCAAGAAAAAAATTTGTTATGCACTCAAAAACTTTCTTTTGCTCTCGTATGCTCTTTCAAAATAGGGATGGTGAAAGGTAGAAAAGGAAAAGATGAGAGAGGGGATAGATTCAACACTCAATGTTTAAGAAAATTGGTCATAAAGTCAACAATGATAGTTTTAAGAGTCAACAATGGTGACTCCATAGGGAAGGCAATATAGTATTGGCTTAAACTCAGCTTCGGGTTTCGCAGATCAAGAAAAATTTTTGTTATGCACTCAAAAAATTTATTTTTCTCTGGTATGCTCTTTCAAAATAGGGATGGTGGAAGGTAGAAAAGGAAAATATGAGAGAGAGGATAGCTTCAGAACTCAATTTTTAAGAAAATTGGTCATAGAGTCAACAATGATGATTTTAAGAGTAAACAATGGTGACTCCACAGGGAAGGAAATATAGTATTGGCTTAAACTTAGCTTCTAGTTTCACAGATCAAGAAAATTGTATGTTATGTACTAAAAAAATTTCTTTTTCTCTGGTTTGCTCTTTCAAAATAGGGATGACGAAAGGTAGAAAATGAAATGGTGAGAGAGGGGATAGCTTCAGCACTCAATGTTTAAGCAAAGTGTTCATAGAGGTAGCACGATAGAAGGTTGTGGACCACACGTGATTGTCTTTCTTTCTATTTCAACTACTTATCAGTACTCGAGCATACTTTTGCAAGCAAGGAAAAATTGTGGTTGTACAGACTTATCTAAATCAGTTTGAAATAAAGTCCACAAAATTGAGAATCAAGCAAAAAAGACATAAAATTGTAGTGAAATGAAAAAAATAAAGTTGCAATCAAAACTCAAGAAAAATTGAAATTAAATAAACATAAATGATGAAATAAAGTGCAGAAACAAAGAAACTATACAACCTAAACTGATATTTACATGAAACATTAATTCAGAAAATGAAATTTCTAGCTAGGATCAACATAACGTTTCAAATGGGAGCCATTATTCGTAAAAGAGAATAATCTCTCTTCAAAATCCTTTAACATGTAAGTATTATTTCTGACTATTATAGAGATTTTGTAAGGACCTAGTGAGGGTTTCTAGAATTTGGAGTGTTTTCCTTTACCATCATGTGCGGAGTCCCAAAGCAAGAATTTTCCATTTACTTTAAACTTGGAATATTTAGCATGCTTATCAAAGTATGTCCTAACTTTCTGCTTCCTTTTTTAAGATTTTTCAATGCATGATTCCTTGGTTCTTCTAAGGCTAGCAGAGAATTCATCCTCTGGGAAACATCTATAGAATTCAATTCTTCAGCCTGCATAGCTAAATGGGGAGATGAGAGTTCAAGTTCAACAGGAATAACAACTTCTTGGCCATATAAAAGTTGAAAAGGAGTGTGACTAGTGCTAATTTTGGTGGTTATGCAATCATCCCATAATGCATATATGAGGAGGGTATTCCATTGGCGGGGCTTATCGTCAATAATCATTTTCATAATTCTGATCAGGTTCTTGTTAGTGGACTCATCTTTCCCATTACCTTGAGGGTAATAGGTGGATGAGGTAAAGTTCTTGACCCTGAATGTTTTCAGAAAATGAGTAAACTTTGCTTAAATAAATGGTGATCCATTTTTCAAAATTATTTTGAGTGGAAGAGCAAAGCGAGAAAAGATATTAGATTCTAAGAAGTTAATAACCAATTCATTCTATGCATTATTAAGAGGGACGACTTCAATCCACTTGGTAAAGTAGTCAATTGTTGTCAATATAAATATATGCCCTACAAAATATGGGGGTTTAATAGGGCCGATAAAGTCCAATCCCCATTTAGAAAATGGGAAGTCCGATAAAATTAGTTGTAAAAGCATAGTAGAAAATTGTTCTCGACCAGAAAATTTTTGATATTTATCACAAGCCTAAACAAACTTGAAAGAATATTGAAACATCAAGGGCCAAAAATAACCATCTCTTATAATCTTGAAAGTTGTATCTTTTGCTACGGAATGGCCACCAATATGGAGGTTAGAATCTGTTGATCCATGAAATTCATTCAAAAAAATTTGGGCTGCTTTATCATCAATACATCTTAACAACAACCCATCGTCATATATACGAAATAAAATGTTTCCTAAGATGAGGAATTATGGAGATATCAAGTGCAGTCTTCTACACTGATGTGAATCTAAATGATCTAGACAATTTTGATGTAAGAGATAATAAATGATATCCTTGTACCAATGATGGTCAACAAGATCTATATCAAGAGTTTCCAAGTAAAACAATGTTGACAAAGTGTTATCATCTTCCTCAAGAGAATCACTTGGTTCAAGATGTTGAGCCAAGTGAAGAGCTAGATCACATCTCTTAATTGTATTGGTTGTAGTAATCATTAAATAATGTTCTTGAATTTTGCAAAGCCATTGTGCAAGTTTTCCTGACAGATGAGTCTGTGTAAGCATAAACTTGACTGCAAGAAAAGGGACTCTTACATGTGTTTTATTTCCTAAAATAAAATGCATGAACTTTCCTATATATTTTACAAAGGAGAAAGTGTGTTTTTCAATCAAGGTATATTTCACCTCATCATCTGAAAAAAATTGACTCATATAGGCTATATAATTTTCTTGATTTTGGTCATCAACTTGTAGAGCGATGGAAATATTTCCGCTTTTGTGGCATTGGTATATATGATGAAGTATTTACTGAAATCAAGATTGGATAAGACTGGTGCAAAGATGATTTCCTTTTGTATTCCTATAAAATCTTTTTCTACCTCATCATTCCAAGAGAAGGTTCTATCCTGCTTCAACAAATTATGAATAGGTTTAACCATCACGGTGAAGTCAAGAACAAACCTCCTAACAAAGTTAATAGTACCCACGAAATCTTGAACTCCTTGTTTGGAGGTAGGGGAAGGGAGGTTGATAATCGAAACAACTCTCTTAGGGTTAATACTAATACTGCAGTCAGAAACAATATGACCAAGGAGTTTTCCTTGAGTGACTCTGAAAATAGACTTAGAAGGATTCAATGACATACTAAATTTTCTGCATCGTAGAAATACTTTCCTAAGATGACCAAAATGATATGATCGGTTCTTAGAGTAAACAATTAAGTCATCAAGATAAACCTGAATTATCTTACCAATCAAATCGTCGAAATATATTTGCAAAGCTCTCTAGAATGTGGCACATGTGTTAGACAGGAAAAAAGACACGTGTTCATAGGAAAATGTGCCCCATCTAGTGGTGAATGTGTATTTTTATTTGACATCCCTCTTGACTCTAATTTGATTGTATCTAGAAAAATCATCAAGTAGGGACATTATTTGAGACCCGACCACTTGCTTTAGGATCATTTCCATATTAGGAAGTGGAAAAGTATCCTTAATTTTATCTCTATTCAAAGCTTGAAAGTCGACACATAGCCTGATCTGACCATTTTTTCTTTTGTATAGGGACCATATTTGAGACCCATTCAGAATATTTTACTGGAAATATGATTTGAGATTTTAGTAACTTTTCTACTTCCTTCCTGATAGTAGCTTCAATGGCCGGGTTTATAGGCCTTTATCTTTGCCTTACTGGTTTCATCCCTTCCTTAACAAGAATGGAGTATTGCATTATGTTTGGATCAAAACCACGAAGATCCTCATACGACCAAGCAAATACATCATTGAATTCATGGAATAAATCCATGAATATTTATTTTTCCTCTTGTGAACACTCGACTCCTATTTTAAGAATCTTGGGATCATTTGAGGTTCTAATATTCACAGAGACAATGTCTCCAAATTTCCTCTTTGGCTCCTCTTCTTCAATATTTTCCCTTTTACCAACATCACTCATTGAAAATGAACTCTCAAGAGGAGTCAATCCTTTTGGAAACTTATCATCTTCAATAGAAATTACATCCTTAGGCTTAAGAAGTTCACTTTGTAAGAAATAATATATATCCTCATAATTTTTGAAAACCTACCATGATTCAACATTGTCAGGTATATGTGGGTGATAAAGAGACATAAAATTGCAATCAGGTCACTGCGGTAAAATATTTCGAGTAGAAGAGGAAGAAAAAATTGTCAACCTGTTAGCCATGGTATTAAGCTCCCTTTTTATGTGAGTGATGTTGAAAGACAACATATTTGAAATCAAGGCCCAAACGTCCTGAGTGTATCTTTTCAATGGATTCTTATTGGGATTATAGATTTTTCTAACAAGATTGAATATAAGCTCGGAATCACCAAAAATGTTAATATGACCAAAACCCAAATTATAAGAATTTTTTATGCCTAACAATAGGGCTTCAAAATCAGCAATATTGTTTGTGTAAGTGAATTCTAACTTGAAGGAGAAATTGTAGATTTTTCCTACGGGTGAGTAAAGGATAATACTAGCTCCATTTCCTTCACTAGAGCATGCACCATCAAAGTGCATGTGCCACAATCCATCATCATAGTCAAACTGTTCACATGACACATCATCTTCTTCTGTGAAAATAGAATAAACACCCAAGCTTTCCTCAACATAATTGACATTTAGCTCAGGAACTTTCTCAATGTAAGGTGTGATACGATATTCTCTGAGAACAATAATGTTATTCCCATCCTTAGGGATATACAAATGTGACCCATCCAAATACAAGTAACCACTTTTTCAAGCTTGCCATTCTCTCCCCAAGATAATTGAGTAATTGTTGACAAACATATCAATAACCTAAATGTTTAGGGTGGTGCATATTTATGGATGTGTGCAAAGTAATAGGGTTACATATTTGATCTCACCAATTGTGGATTGTTGTTGATTATTATAGGAGATCATGATTCTTTCATTTTCGTTTGTACATGATATGCCTAGATCTTCCATAATGATCTTTGACATGAAACTTGGGCCTGAGCCACCATTAATGAGGCAACAATGGGATATTTTTTATAAAATCTTTACAAAAATATAGAAACGAGGGTAATTTACAGATCTCCTAAATTTATTTACACCTATCTTATTTGCATGAGACTCTTCTTCATTGTAATATTCTGTGAGGTTGGATATGTTGGAAGTTTTACCTTCCATGAAATTTCTAAAATGTTGTTGTTGTTCTGGAACAGTCACCATATCCAAAAGAGTAGCATCAGATTTTATGTTATCCAACTGATTTAAAATAGTATACTTTGAAGAAGAAGAAGTGACTTGATGACTGGTAGAAGGGTGAGCAGCTTGTGAGCCGGTATCTTGAGTGGATGTGCTAGGGGGGAAAGTAGTATTGGAAGAATCAACTTTTCCCTTATTGGCATACGATTTGTTTATGGTATTAACTACCATAACATCATCCCGTCGGGCCCAATATAAGACATCAATGGTAGCGTCTGGTTTCTTTCCAGAGATTTGATCCCTCGCATTTTTCTTGATTTCACAAGTGCTTTCCTCGTGATGTTCTTCGCAAAAATTACACCATGCTCTAGGCAATATGGCTTTTGGCTGAAAGTTAGTATTTGTGAAATCCCTAGTTTCAGCATGGGTGGAAGTTTCAATAGTCGTAGCAGGAGTAATTCCATTTCTCTCAAAAGAAATCATTCAATTATTAATGTCTTGCATAAGCTGCAGAACGATAGACATATCAGTTTGTTTGGCATAGTCTTATTTAGGAAGACTAGTTTTGTCTAGATGATATTCATACTCCAAACATGTTTGAAGGTAAGATCTAATATTATCTATGGATGTCTCTTTCAATATTTGACGATAGGCAAAGGGTAAATCATTGTATTAATGCATGAACACAACTTGATTTTATGGTCTGATTAGTTTAGGTATTTGATTATATAACTTGGTGAAGAGAAGATTGAAAGTTTTAATGGTTTCACATTTTTTATATGTAATATTATTGTACTCCTTTAATCGATCATCTGGGCTTTTAGGTTTCCCAAAAGTGGACTTCAAATAGTAGACTAATTCATCCTAGGTAGACAAAATCTTCGAAGACAAATCAAAGAAATAAGCCCTAGCTTTTCCTTCTAAAGAGTTAACAAATAAGCACATGCATGTATCATTGTCATTTGTGCCAATGTTATGACAATCATTTAGGAGAGAAATCAAATATTTGTCCGTAGAAATGGTATCATTTCCTGAGAACTTGGGAAAATGATCCTTGAACTTAGGCAAAGGCTTAGATGCAGGTGTGATATTTAGGGGGGGAGAAACATGCCATAGAGTAACGTTGACATCTTCCTCAAATTGAAACAAGCCATATTTCTTAATGACTTTGGTTGTATTAGTGGTGGATTGAACATGGATAACATGACTATAGATACACCCGATCAAAGTGGAAACAAAAGGTTGTGATGAATATGAACCACTAGTGCCACCTCCAAAACCATTTATTTTCGTTGCACTACCAGTGCCCAACATTTTGAAGATGTAGGGAAGCAGAGAGGATGAGGAACTAGTCGAATCAGAAAAATACCGATGGAGTTCAGGTTTTTTCCCTTGGAGAACAACTTTTCTTCTCTCTACTTCGGGAATGAGAGTAAAGTTAGGTGATTGACCTCGTATTCATTGAGATATATGTGAGGAAGAGGACATAAGATAATCTAATGTTGGGGTGCATTGAGGGATAATCTCCTTTGATCATCAAAATCTTGTTGGAGATGAACCTCATCAGCAATAACTTCCCAATATCAGTATAATTAATTCCTAGTACATTAATCCTTGAGGAATTCTTGAAATAAAGTAAATGAGACATTGTTTTGATTGATGGGGCCTTAAATAATGATGGGTTGATCAAGGGTAGGCACATTCATGGTAAGAAATTGATGATGAGGATGGTTTCTAATCATCCTCTGAAGGGCATCCCATTGTTCCCTTATTTGATCTTCTTCAGAAACAATTTCCCAAGAATGATTCAATTTAGCTTGACTATTGGTAGTCTCAAGAATGAGATTGTACAAGGTAAGGGTAATGCTAGCTTGATCCTCTAGACTGTCACCTAGGTTGGGTTGTCTTTGAGTAGGTACGGTCATGATTCAAGAGAAAAATATGAACATAAGTATACAATATATAAACAAACAACAAACATAAAGTAAAGAAATAAATATAAACAGTAAATTTACAAGTGTACAAAAAATACAAACTAGGGGAATGAAAATGGAGTCCTACATCCCCAATATTGTCGCCAAAGAAAATGTTGAGTAAAATAAATGAAAGTCCTCCTCACAACATTTTTTCGAATCTTTTTTGGCTAAAACAAGATAGGTGGGATTATTACCTTAATTTATAGTCGTTTTCAAGTTCAATTAACCTTCAAGTTATTTGACTTAAAGACCAATTGTCATTTTAAATTTATTTATCAAATGCAAACTAAAATAAAGAAGTCTGAATTTTTTATATAATAATTTAAACAAAAAGAAAAATCACATAATATGATAAAAATAAGAGAGACCAAGAGAGTTGTAAAACCATCAATGATTTTATTCATTCATTATGTGACAATCAATACACCTCTCATACTGTAAAAGTATGGACCAGATGTAAGTCTAGCAACCTAAGGTAACATACACATAGGCCACTGGTGCCTTCAAATTAGACCAAGAATGATAATTCAACAACCAAAACTTTCACTTTGTTATGATTCTGCAAAAGAATCTTATTTAGTACTGAGAAACTAATCCAGAAACCAAAAGAAGTCTGTAGACTGTCAAATAGACAATCAACCTAGAAGCATATCAGAAACCAATGCCTCTTAGTCCTAGCTTTTCGTCACCTTCAACAGACCCTGCTATCACAATAAGTGTCTTAGCTTAGAAATCAAAGATGAATGAAGTAGTAATGAAATCTCACTTGGAAGTAAGAGAAAACATTATCATAGCAATGTGTTCTTCTCCCTCTTTACTTTGTTAAGCTTTCTCCTTTAAATATCTCCAAGGTAGTTGAATCATTCAACCACTTTTAGTTAATTTATTAACTAATAGCTAGTTAGTTAGTAGGAGAGTTGTTAAGTAAATTAATAATAAATAATAATAATATGATAAGGGTACTAAATAAATCTAAAAAGT
>ML788400.1:843042-857989 GCA_009831015.1 Picea engelmannii
AAAAAAATTGAACACCCCTTTTTTTTAAATAAATTGCATCACATTTGTCAAGGAGTGATGAAATAAGCTCATCAAATATATGTATGGAATGGTATAACAAATAAATAGGATGACCACTTTTTTTATTTGAAACCACAGACCTGTGAACGCAACAACTAGGAACCGTTTACTAAGAAGAAATATTCCAAGCTCATGTTGTATCAACAAAATACATGCCTTCCAATCACATCGGCCTTCAAGTACTTTTTTAAAATGAGATCCTCTTCAATTTTTATTTTTTTTAAACACTATAGGGGGTCCCACTTATTAGTTTATTAGTTTATTTAGTAACATATATATATATTAGAAAAATATTTGTGCCTTGCAATTCTTTGTAGGATAGTGACTTCATGACGATTTTAAGAGTCAACAATGGTGACTCCACAGGGAAGGAAATATAGTATTGGCTTAAACTCAACTTCTACTTTCGCAGATCAAGAAAAAAATTTGTTATGCACTCAAAAACTTTCTTTTGCTCTCGTATGCTCTTTCAAAATAGGGATGGTGAAAGGTAGAAAAGGAAAAGATGAGAGAGGGGATAGATTCAACACTCAATGTTTAAGAAAATTGGTCATAAAGTCAACAATGATAGTTTTAAGAGTCAACAATGGTGACTCCATAGGGAAGGCAATATAGTATTGGCTTAAACTCAGCTTCGGGTTTCGCAGATCAAGAAAAATTTTTGTTATGCACTCAAAAAATTTATTTTTCTCTGGTATGCTCTTTCAAAATAGGGATGGTGGAAGGTAGAAAAGGAAAATATGAGAGAGAGGATAGCTTCAGAACTCAATTTTTAAGAAAATTGGTCATAGAGTCAACAATGATGATTTTAAGAGTAAACAATGGTGACTCCACAGGGAAGGAAATATAGTATTGGCTTAAACTTAGCTTCTAGTTTCACAGATCAAGAAAATTGTATGTTATGTACTAAAAAAATTTCTTTTTCTCTGGTTTGCTCTTTCAAAATAGGGATGACGAAAGGTAGAAAATGAAATGGTGAGAGAGGGGATAGCTTCAGCACTCAATGTTTAAGCAAAGTGTTCATAGAGGTAGCACGATAGAAGGTTGTGGACCACACGTGATTGTCTTTCTTTCTATTTCAACTACTTATCAGTACTCGAGCATACTTTTGCAAGCAAGGAAAAATTGTGGTTGTACAGACTTATCTAAATCAGTTTGAAATAAAGTCCACAAAATTGAGAATCAAGCAAAAAAGACATAAAATTGTAGTGAAATGAAAAAAATAAAGTTGCAATCAAAACTCAAGAAAAATTGAAATTAAATAAACATAAATGATGAAATAAAGTGCAGAAACAAAGAAACTATACAACCTAAACTGATATTTACATGAAACATTAATTCAGAAAATGAAATTTCTAGCTAGGATCAACATAACGTTTCAAATGGGAGCCATTATTCGTAAAAGAGAATAATCTCTCTTCAAAATCCTTTAACATGTAAGTATTATTTCTGACTATTATAGAGATTTTGTAAGGACCTAGTGAGGGTTTCTAGAATTTGGAGTGTTTTCCTTTACCATCATGTGCGGAGTCCCAAAGCAAGAATTTTCCATTTACTTTAAACTTGGAATATTTAGCATGCTTATCAAAGTATGTCCTAACTTTCTGCTTCCTTTTTTAAGATTTTTCAATGCATGATTCCTTGGTTCTTCTAAGGCTAGCAGAGAATTCATCCTCTGGGAAACATCTATAGAATTCAATTCTTCAGCCTGCATAGCTAAATGGGGAGATGAGAGTTCAAGTTCAACAGGAATAACAACTTCTTGGCCATATAAAAGTTGAAAAGGAGTGTGACTAGTGCTAATTTTGGTGGTTATGCAATCATCCCATAATGCATATATGAGGAGGGTATTCCATTGGCGGGGCTTATCGTCAATAATCATTTTCATAATTCTGATCAGGTTCTTGTTAGTGGACTCATCTTTCCCATTACCTTGAGGGTAATAGGTGGATGAGGTAAAGTTCTTGACCCTGAATGTTTTCAGAAAATGAGTAAACTTTGCTTAAATAAATGGTGATCCATTTTTCAAAATTATTTTGAGTGGAAGAGCAAAGCGAGAAAAGATATTAGATTCTAAGAAGTTAATAACCAATTCATTCTATGCATTATTAAGAGGGACGACTTCAATCCACTTGGTAAAGTAGTCAATTGTTGTCAATATAAATATATGCCCTACAAAATATGGGGGTTTAATAGGGCCGATAAAGTCCAATCCCCATTTAGAAAATGGGAAGTCCGATAAAATTAGTTGTAAAAGCATAGTAGAAAATTGTTCTCGACCAGAAAATTTTTGATATTTATCACAAGCCTAAACAAACTTGAAAGAATATTGAAACATCAAGGGCCAAAAATAACCATCTCTTATAATCTTGAAAGTTGTATCTTTTGCTACGGAATGGCCACCAATATGGAGGTTAGAATCTGTTGATCCATGAAATTCATTCAAAAAAATTTGGGCTGCTTTATCATCAATACATCTTAACAACAACCCATCGTCATATATACGAAATAAAATGTTTCCTAAGATGAGGAATTATGGAGATATCAAGTGCAGTCTTCTACACTGATGTGAATCTAAATGATCTAGACAATTTTGATGTAAGAGATAATAAATGATATCCTTGTACCAATGATGGTCAACAAGATCTATATCAAGAGTTTCCAAGTAAAACAATGTTGACAAAGTGTTATCATCTTCCTCAAGAGAATCACTTGGTTCAAGATGTTGAGCCAAGTGAAGAGCTAGATCACATCTCTTAATTGTATTGGTTGTAGTAATCATTAAATAATGTTCTTGAATTTTGCAAAGCCATTGTGCAAGTTTTCCTGACAGATGAGTCTGTGTAAGCATAAACTTGACTGCAAGAAAAGGGACTCTTACATGTGTTTTATTTCCTAAAATAAAATGCATGAACTTTCCTATATATTTTACAAAGGAGAAAGTGTGTTTTTCAATCAAGGTATATTTCACCTCATCATCTGAAAAAAATTGACTCATATAGGCTATATAATTTTCTTGATTTTGGTCATCAACTTGTAGAGCGATGGAAATATTTCCGCTTTTGTGGCATTGGTATATATGATGAAGTATTTACTGAAATCAAGATTGGATAAGACTGGTGCAAAGATGATTTCCTTTTGTATTCCTATAAAATCTTTTTCTACCTCATCATTCCAAGAGAAGGTTCTATCCTGCTTCAACAAATTATGAATAGGTTTAACCATCACGGTGAAGTCAAGAACAAACCTCCTAACAAAGTTAATAGTACCCACGAAATCTTGAACTCCTTGTTTGGAGGTAGGGGAAGGGAGGTTGATAATCGAAACAACTCTCTTAGGGTTAATACTAATACTGCAGTCAGAAACAATATGACCAAGGAGTTTTCCTTGAGTGACTCTGAAAATAGACTTAGAAGGATTCAATGACATACTAAATTTTCTGCATCGTAGAAATACTTTCCTAAGATGACCAAAATGATATGATCGGTTCTTAGAGTAAACAATTAAGTCATCAAGATAAACCTGAATTATCTTACCAATCAAATCGTCGAAATATATTTGCAAAGCTCTCTAGAATGTGGCACATGTGTTAGACAGGAAAAAAGACACGTGTTCATAGGAAAATGTGCCCCATCTAGTGGTGAATGTGTATTTTTATTTGACATCCCTCTTGACTCTAATTTGATTGTATCTAGAAAAATCATCAAGTAGGGACATTATTTGAGACCCGACCACTTGCTTTAGGATCATTTCCATATTAGGAAGTGGAAAAGTATCCTTAATTTTATCTCTATTCAAAGCTTGAAAGTCGACACATAGCCTGATCTGACCATTTTTTCTTTTGTATAGGGACCATATTTGAGACCCATTCAGAATATTTTACTGGAAATATGATTTGAGATTTTAGTAACTTTTCTACTTCCTTCCTGATAGTAGCTTCAATGGCCGGGTTTATAGGCCTTTATCTTTGCCTTACTGGTTTCATCCCTTCCTTAACAAGAATGGAGTATTGCATTATGTTTGGATCAAAACCACGAAGATCCTCATACGACCAAGCAAATACATCATTGAATTCATGGAATAAATCCATGAATATTTATTTTTCCTCTTGTGAACACTCGACTCCTATTTTAAGAATCTTGGGATCATTTGAGGTTCTAATATTCACAGAGACAATGTCTCCAAATTTCCTCTTTGGCTCCTCTTCTTCAATATTTTCCCTTTTACCAACATCACTCATTGAAAATGAACTCTCAAGAGGAGTCAATCCTTTTGGAAACTTATCATCTTCAATAGAAATTACATCCTTAGGCTTAAGAAGTTCACTTTGTAAGAAATAATATATATCCTCATAATTTTTGAAAACCTACCATGATTCAACATTGTCAGGTATATGTGGGTGATAAAGAGACATAAAATTGCAATCAGGTCACTGCGGTAAAATATTTCGAGTAGAAGAGGAAGAAAAAATTGTCAACCTGTTAGCCATGGTATTAAGCTCCCTTTTTATGTGAGTGATGTTGAAAGACAACATATTTGAAATCAAGGCCCAAACGTCCTGAGTGTATCTTTTCAATGGATTCTTATTGGGATTATAGATTTTTCTAACAAGATTGAATATAAGCTCGGAATCACCAAAAATGTTAATATGACCAAAACCCAAATTATAAGAATTTTTTATGCCTAACAATAGGGCTTCAAAATCAGCAATATTGTTTGTGTAAGTGAATTCTAACTTGAAGGAGAAATTGTAGATTTTTCCTACGGGTGAGTAAAGGATAATACTAGCTCCATTTCCTTCACTAGAGCATGCACCATCAAAGTGCATGTGCCACAATCCATCATCATAGTCAAACTGTTCACATGAC
Organism: Picea engelmannii; assembly: GCA_009831015.1. Taxonomy (NCBI): domain Eukaryota; kingdom Viridiplantae; phylum Streptophyta; class Pinopsida; order Pinales; family Pinaceae; genus Picea; species Picea engelmannii. Next base: position 847,971 of record ML788400.1, read on the forward strand.
ACATCATCTTCTTCTGTGAAAATAGAATAAACACCCAAGCTTTCCTCAACATAATTGACATTTAGCTCAGGAACTTTCTCAATGTAAGGTGTGATACGATATTCTCTGAGAACAATAATGTTATTCCCATCCTTAGGGATATACAAATGTGACCCATCCAAATACAAGTAACCACTTTTTCAAGCTTGCCATTCTCTCCCCAAGATAATTGAGTAATTGTTGACAAACATATCAATAACCTAAATGTTTAGGGTGGTGCATATTTATGGATGTGTGCAAAGTAATAGGGTTACATATTTGATCTCACCAATTGTGGATTGTTGTTGATTATTATAGGAGATCATGATTCTTTCATTTTCGTTTGTACATGATATGCCTAGATCTTCCATAATGATCTTTGACATGAAACTTGGGCCTGAGCCACCATTAATGAGGCAACAATGGGATATTTTTTATAAAATCTTTACAAAAATATAGAAACGAGGGTAATTTACAGATCTCCTAAATTTATTTACACCTATCTTATTTGCATGAGACTCTTCTTCATTGTAATATTCTGTGAGGTTGGATATGTTGGAAGTTTTACCTTCCATGAAATTTCTAAAATGTTGTTGTTGTTCTGGAACAGTCACCATATCCAAAAGAGTAGCATCAGATTTTATGTTATCCAACTGATTTAAAATAGTATACTTTGAAGAAGAAGAAGTGACTTGATGACTGGTAGAAGGGTGAGCAGCTTGTGAGCCGGTATCTTGAGTGGATGTGCTAGGGGGGAAAGTAGTATTGGAAGAATCAACTTTTCCCTTATTGGCATACGATTTGTTTATGGTATTAACTACCATAACATCATCCCGTCGGGCCCAATATAAGACATCAATGGTAGCGTCTGGTTTCTTTCCAGAGATTTGATCCCTCGCATTTTTCTTGATTTCACAAGTGCTTTCCTCGTGATGTTCTTCGCAAAAATTACACCATGCTCTAGGCAATATGGCTTTTGGCTGAAAGTTAGTATTTGTGAAATCCCTAGTTTCAGCATGGGTGGAAGTTTCAATAGTCGTAGCAGGAGTAATTCCATTTCTCTCAAAAGAAATCATTCAATTATTAATGTCTTGCATAAGCTGCAGAACGATAGACATATCAGTTTGTTTGGCATAGTCTTATTTAGGAAGACTAGTTTTGTCTAGATGATATTCATACTCCAAACATGTTTGAAGGTAAGATCTAATATTATCTATGGATGTCTCTTTCAATATTTGACGATAGGCAAAGGGTAAATCATTGTATTAATGCATGAACACAACTTGATTTTATGGTCTGATTAGTTTAGGTATTTGATTATATAACTTGGTGAAGAGAAGATTGAAAGTTTTAATGGTTTCACATTTTTTATATGTAATATTATTGTACTCCTTTAATCGATCATCTGGGCTTTTAGGTTTCCCAAAAGTGGACTTCAAATAGTAGACTAATTCATCCTAGGTAGACAAAATCTTCGAAGACAAATCAAAGAAATAAGCCCTAGCTTTTCCTTCTAAAGAGTTAACAAATAAGCACATGCATGTATCATTGTCATTTGTGCCAATGTTATGACAATCATTTAGGAGAGAAATCAAATATTTGTCCGTAGAAATGGTATCATTTCCTGAGAACTTGGGAAAATGATCCTTGAACTTAGGCAAAGGCTTAGATGCAGGTGTGATATTTAGGGGGGGAGAAACATGCCATAGAGTAACGTTGACATCTTCCTCAAATTGAAACAAGCCATATTTCTTAATGACTTTGGTTGTATTAGTGGTGGATTGAACATGGATAACATGACTATAGATACACCCGATCAAAGTGGAAACAAAAGGTTGTGATGAATATGAACCACTAGTGCCACCTCCAAAACCATTTATTTTCGTTGCACTACCAGTGCCCAACATTTTGAAGATGTAGGGAAGCAGAGAGGATGAGGAACTAGTCGAATCAGAAAAATACCGATGGAGTTCAGGTTTTTTCCCTTGGAGAACAACTTTTCTTCTCTCTACTTCGGGAATGAGAGTAAAGTTAGGTGATTGACCTCGTATTCATTGAGATATATGTGAGGAAGAGGACATAAGATAATCTAATGTTGGGGTGCATTGAGGGATAATCTCCTTTGATCATCAAAATCTTGTTGGAGATGAACCTCATCAGCAATAACTTCCCAATATCAGTATAATTAATTCCTAGTACATTAATCCTTGAGGAATTCTTGAAATAAAGTAAATGAGACATTGTTTTGATTGATGGGGCCTTAAATAATGATGGGTTGATCAAGGGTAGGCACATTCATGGTAAGAAATTGATGATGAGGATGGTTTCTAATCATCCTCTGAAGGGCATCCCATTGTTCCCTTATTTGATCTTCTTCAGAAACAATTTCCCAAGAATGATTCAATTTAGCTTGACTATTGGTAGTCTCAAGAATGAGATTGTACAAGGTAAGGGTAATGCTAGCTTGATCCTCTAGACTGTCACCTAGGTTGGGTTGTCTTTGAGTAGGTACGGTCATGATTCAAGAGAAAAATATGAACATAAGTATACAATATATAAACAAACAACAAACATAAAGTAAAGAAATAAATATAAACAGTAAATTTACAAGTGTACAAAAAATACAAACTAGGGGAATGAAAATGGAGTCCTACATCCCCAATATTGTCGCCAAAGAAAATGTTGAGTAAAATAAATGAAAGTCCTCCTCACAACATTTTTTCGAATCTTTTTTGGCTAAAACAAGATAGGTGGGATTATTACCTTAATTTATAGTCGTTTTCAAGTTCAATTAACCTTCAAGTTATTTGACTTAAAGACCAATTGTCATTTTAAATTTATTTATCAAATGCAAACTAAAATAAAGAAGTCTGAATTTTTTATATAATAATTTAAACAAAAAGAAAAATCACATAATATGATAAAAATAAGAGAGACCAAGAGAGTTGTAAAACCATCAATGATTTTATTCATTCATTATGTGACAATCAATACACCTCTCATACTGTAAAAGTATGGACCAGATGTAAGTCTAGCAACCTAAGGTAACATACACATAGGCCACTGGTGCCTTCAAATTAGACCAAGAATGATAATTCAACAACCAAAACTTTCACTTTGTTATGATTCTGCAAAAGAATCTTATTTAGTACTGAGAAACTAATCCAGAAACCAAAAGAAGTCTGTAGACTGTCAAATAGACAATCAACCTAGAAGCATATCAGAAACCAATGCCTCTTAGTCCTAGCTTTTCGTCACCTTCAACAGACCCTGCTATCACAATAAGTGTCTTAGCTTAGAAATCAAAGATGAATGAAGTAGTAATGAAATCTCACTTGGAAGTAAGAGAAAACATTATCATAGCAATGTGTTCTTCTCCCTCTTTACTTTGTTAAGCTTTCTCCTTTAAATATCTCCAAGGTAGTTGAATCATTCAACCACTTTTAGTTAATTTATTAACTAATAGCTAGTTAGTTAGTAGGAGAGTTGTTAAGTAAATTAATAATAAATAATAATAATATGATAAGGGTACTAAATAAATCTAAAAAGTAGGGACCCCTTATTTCATTTAAACCAATTAATGAACCATTTCCTCCTTGCAACTTCCACCTTATATGCAATACATATCAACTTGCCACATCATACACTCTATGTCCTTAAAATTCATAAGATGGAAAGTTCATAAGAATCCCCTTGTCGCTCCATGTAACAATTATTTAAATTCATCCAAATTTAATCATCATGTAGATCTATGCAAAATATATACTATAAAATTATAAGGTTGTCCAAAATATAAACTGTCAACAGTATGAGCTGAAAAAAATATATGATGTCCAAAATGAAGTGCAAATAAGTTCATATTCAGATGCCAACAAAATCATGAAAATCCATATTTGTTTTGAGAGGTTTCTCCTAACTTTCCATGACTACTTGCAGCCCTTTCATTTCTCCCAACTGATGAACCTACCTTAGAATATTTATGATCATTTCCTTGTAGATGTGAAGTGCTTGAATGTGATGACTCATGTGATGACTTTGACTCAGCTGCTACTACTTTCTCCTTATCTGGCTATCCTCAAGTTCAATGATCTTTGCCTTGGCATGATGGGCATGTTAGTCTTGGGATATAGGTTACTAATGCAAGGGAGAATGAATATGCAAGGAATGAAAAGGAGGTTGCTGAGGGTGATCAATATTTGGCCATCCATGTGACTGTCCAGAAGGAGGGTGTACAACATTTTTCCAACCATCATGTTCTGGTCTAACTAGATGAGCAGAAACATGGTTTGGGATTGGAATATTGATACTTGGACGAGGGTTCATAGGCATATGTGGAGGTCTATAGTCTTATTGGCCAACCAAATTGAGGAAACCTGCCTGCGACAATTGATTGAATTCTTTTGAATCTGCATCAAAATGTATGGAAAATCAAATCCTCTTATTACCCCTTTTCCAAGGACCTAGTCCTCTACCTCTATTATTTCCTCTCATGTCATGACTTCCCCTGCTGAAAAATCTCATACCGATATATATTTACACAAATCAGAGCCAAAGTTTGACTAATCATTCATCTAAAAATTTTCAAAATAAATAATTGAAACATGGCTCTGTTTATAATAATACACATGAAGGAAATCATCATGCAATTCATGTTCTCAAAGCCAACAATCACTTAGAACAGAAATTTCAAAAGGGTTTTGGGATTAAATGATGGGATTTGTAATGAGCAAAAAATAGTAAGTATGATAGGCATGTAAAATGGATTGTTCTCTTCCATGGCCAGCTTTTAAAACACATCATTAACTCTCAACCATATTACTCCAGCTAGAAAACATAGTTAACCTTGAGCAAGTTAACATTTCTCTTTTGATCAATTTAGTTCCGCAATTAAATAACTATAATTAAGCATGGGAGTAAAAGGGAAATTTGGGAAAATGAACTGGGATTGTAATGAGAGAAAAGTGTTACTTATGATAGGGGAATTTAAAATGAACATGCATTAATTACAGAGTCTATAATGGTATGTATTCTTTGAACATAATTATAATTACATTCAATCATAGAATTTTAAACATGTATCAATCTACAACTCTTCATATTCTATCATGTTATAACCAAATTCTTCCTTTAACCTATGCAATGTCCCAATTAAAAATTATGTTGATACTCAGTTGTTTATTTAAAATGCTTATTTTCTTTTTTTCATCACACTAATTTCTAGTAGTCACAATTTATTAATTTTTTTTCAAGACCATTGATCTTCCAATATTTTTAAATACACCATGAAAATCATTAGCATCAATCCTAGAAGTGACCAATCATTGTGTTAACTTCATCATAAAACCAAAATTTTCGAAATGCCACTTCATCATAACCCAAGATTAATCCACCAAGAAAGATCCAAATCGAAAATGGGCACATTAAGTTTGCAACAACATCTAGTCTGTCCAAATCTTTAATACAAATATGTTTCGTATGCATCGAAAGATCATGACAGAAATGAACCCTAAACACATCAAGGACTTAAATCCAAAAATCTTTTTTTTTTAAACTCAACTGGGTTTGGATTAACACATGTAGGGGTTACAAACCCAATTCGTAATCGAACTCATTTTCTCTACCTCATTCGTCGAGTGTTATGCATTTTTCTATGGGTCTTTCGATTTTTTGATGAGTCGATAACCCATAGTTTGCATTCATCCCCTTGCATGCGACCATAGTGAAACAACTTGATTCATAGTTTGTAATACCAAGCTTGAACAAGCGAAGAGCAATGTATATAACACAATACTAGTAGTATTGGATCTTGTAGATGAAAAACAAAATTGCATAGAGCACGACTATAGATGGTTGAAACCTCTTTATCATTCAATCAATAAAAATCAAATTTGTGCATTCCTTCATTAACCAAGAGAATTATTGTTTTTGTCTTTCACAATTCATGGAAGGAATACAAACCCAAACTCAAAATGAATCAAAATCCATTGTTGACTGACTCTACGCATGAGGTCGTTGGGTGTAAAACCAAAATAACAAACCCATGACGATGATACAACTCTAATGGTTGAAAACAGCTAAACGGTGAGCTATAGAACAGAGAATATGAGATACTCATATCCCAAACAGAGAAATAATAGGTGGAAATAAAATGCATAAAGCTCAAGAACCATAAACTACTTTTCTTCATCAAACTACTTTTCGACTTCAAATATTCAGATTATAAAACTCATATATTTTCATTCAGCTAGGTTTTACTTTCTTCATATTTCCATAGTTATAACATGAAACAATCAAATTTACAAGAAAAACACATCATTCAAAGATCCATGATTAAATTATTTAGAAAACAACAACATTAGATGAAAGGGAGTCGAAACCCTGGTACCTAGAGTTGTTTGGTATTTATTTGTGTTTAGAGACAATTGCAGCAGTTACAACCCGATGTCCAAAACCTTCCTCAAACTCAAAATGAATCAAATTCCAAACCCCGAAGGTGGTAACCCAAAACAATAAGAATGCATTAACTGTTGGTCATGTTGCACTAGTGTGGAAGCCATCATTATTTTTTTACAAATCCCAAATATCACCACATCGAAATCTCAAGCATCAGATGATTTCCAAGTGTGTTCCATGTCACACAATCTTCACATGACATATATGTTTCCCCTTTTCTCATTAAATATCCATAACACTTTTGAATAGTCTACATTCAAGGTGCATTATATATCCCATGCACACTAAAACCTCCAAACCTTTACTATATAAAACATTCAAATTTATTGCAATTACAATAGCAAGGATGATACCATTTTTATTCTATAACCCATATGATATGTGTCGGAAGTCATACATGTAATCAATGGTGTGCATATGATAGGTATACCATATATTTCTAAAAATAAATTGCATCACATTTGTCAAGGAGTGATGAAATAAATTCATCAAATACATGTATGGAATAGTATAACAAATAAATAGGATGACCATTTTTTTTATTTGAACCCACAGACCTGCGAACGTAGCAACTAGGAACCATGTATTGAGAAGAAACATGCCAAGGTCCTGTTGTATCAACAAAATGCATGCCTTCCAATCACATCAGCCTTCAAGTATTGTTTATAAATGAGATCCTCTTTGAAATTTGTTTTGTTTTTAAACACTATAGGGGGTCCCACTTGTTAGTTTATTCAGTAATATATATATATATATGCAAAATATGCGCGCCTTTCAATTCTTTGCAGGCTAGTGACTTCATGATGATTTGAAGAGTCAACACTCTCATTTGGTGTAGCGTTTATGACCAGTATGTGGGCCTGGTTTCCACTAAGAATTAACATAATAAAAAGGGGAAATACATGGAATTGTCCCCCAAATAGTTATAATTAATTCTAAACCTACTCTAAAACAAAAACCAATTAATTTACAACTACTTATAACATGTTCTACACAAGAGAAAAACTAATAGATCAGTACAACTTAAAATGATATTTTTGATAGAAAAAATAGTTCATGGCATCCAATATCATGTTAAAACAATAATATTTCATATATAATCTCAAATAGTTTCAGAGGAGACATATAACATCATCCTTGTACTCATTATAAATGACAATAGCATAATCATTTTGAATACTAAGCACAGAAATAGTTCATATGATTAGCACTCGAAAAAAAACCAATGACAAGCACATTTATGGAATAGTCTCAGACGCATTTGATAAAGTTATGACTTCAAAAATAGATTTTTCTCTTTGTATATCCAACAATAAGAGTATCAACAACCTACATAATGGGAAAAAGTCTCCTTTTACATTCAACAAGTTCGCTTTTATAAGATAAGAGAAACTCCTCAATTTTTCTCACTGTTCATTTCATTTCCATTTGTTTTGTCATTTTATACTTCAAATTTCTCTTTCATTTTCATAAATTAATAGGAAATCGTTAGAAACGAAATTTGAAGAGACTGTTGAGTAATTATTTTCATTTTAATTGTTGTTCATAAGTGATATTTTTTAAAATATCATTAACTATGCACTTTGTTGTTCTCTTTTGTTATTCAAGTTATTTTGGGAATTTTTGGTGTCAGACTGGTGATTAATATCATCTCATCTTCTCTTCTATGTATAATCCTTGTAACGTGCTCTTGTAGGTTCGATTTCAACTCTTGTAGCTTCATATATGACTTTCTGCACATTGCACATCCCATCTTTTAATTAAATTCATGCCTCTTCTATTTTCTATATTTTCTGAGACATTTCACCCTCAATATGTCCACACTATATGTACCATAATATTTTATTATTTGTTAGATTTCTACTGAGCTATCATAGGTCTAATTTTGTTTCATGTAGCTGCAGATATGATGATATAATTTTGCATAGTGATTTTTCCATTAAATTTGTCACCTTCAGTTCTATACATTTTATGGGATTTTGTCATCATTGGTTTTGCCTGAAGTCCTCTTCCAATGTATTCTTCTCCTAGATACCTTTCCAGTGAGGTATCATGGACCTAATTATGACTTTTGTATCTCAATATATGGTCATTTAAAGTTCAACACTCAACAACCCTTGATCTTCCCGTGGGGGAATCTGAACTGTCAATCTTCAACTCAAAAATCATTATACCACATGTATGAGGTAATTCAAAAATTAATGGTTAATATCTTTTTTATCCCCCTTACATTATTTGTATAAGGACCTAGACGAGGCATAAGACCTAGGGCTCGTGTTGTGATTTTGGCCAATTACCGTAGTAAAAATAAGAAAATAAGAAAATTAACTAAAATAATCTATGTAAAACAAAAATTAATAAATAAAAATATTGAAATTACTCCCCAATCTACTTAAAATAAAAATTAATAAATGAAAATAATGAAATTACTCCCCAACCCACGTAAAAATAAAAAATTAATAAAATCCCCAAAATTAAATTGTAACCCAAAGTCTAAGTCAAAACTTTAAAACATGAATATAATATAATGTTGGGTTTTTTATGGTTGTTTGGATGTGGAGGTCTCATGATGTGAAGGTGCACATAAAACCTTCTGAAATACAACCTCTCCAATGGTAAGATAACTCTGACGGTAAGAATTCTCCGTAATTCATTATGATGGATACATGTTCTGATGGCAACTCTCCAAATATTAAAATAATGCCAATCCCTATGGGCCTAAGTTCCGATGGGAAATATTAATATAATAAATCTAAGGTGGTGGTCAAGAAGGAGGTTATCGGAGTGAAAATGAAAGTTATGTCTTAGAAGTAAATCTTGATGGATTAATCCCTATGGGTAATTCCTGATAGCCTAAGTCTTGGAAAATATTATATAATAATGTTGGTGTTGTTCCAAGGCATTTGGGAGGATGGGAGGAGGGGATTCCAAGAATTAAGGGAGGTTGTCTTAACGGTAATTCCCAATGGGAATTTACCATGAAGTGAAGACGAAGCCCAATGGGAAGAAAACTAGGAAGAAATATTGATGAAATATTAAGTTGAATTCTAACGGGTGCAAGGAAAAAATGAAAAAGTCAAATTAAAATTAAATTCAATTGAAATTAAATTAAATAACAAAAATATGTATCCATGACTTTGGGGAAGAATGGGAAAAATAAATGAAAAATAAATAAAATATAAGAAACAAACGAATATATATATATATATATGTGTGTGTGTGTGTGTGTGTGTGTGTGTGTGTGTGTGTGTGTTCGTTTGTTTCTTATATTTTATTTATTTTATTTTATACATGTTCGTTTGTTTCTTATATTTCATGGATGATTTTAGGGGTTAAATTTCGCTCATGGGCTAATTTTCCAAGGTTTTTCCAAAAACGAGATTCGCTATTTTAAAAATGATTCGCCCAAATTCTATAAGATAAAATTATTTTACCTTAAAAATCGCTAAAATTTAAAAACTATAAAAATAACTAAGAAATTTGAATATTTTAAAAACATATCGCCAAACATTTATAGTTGACATATGAAGGATTAGTAATATTCGCCA
>ML788400.1:858227-871249 GCA_009831015.1 Picea engelmannii
ATATATATATATATATATATATCAAAAAGAGAAATTGTATCTAGTTTTATGGGGGTATGGAAAAAGAATGAGTATGTACATATAAAACTATACATTAGGGTTCAAATCTTGATGCGACAAATGGAAAGTGGTCAGGGGATACAAAATACGACATGTCATGTGACACATTAACGTCACAAATATCGACTCAAATGATAAAAGGAGATCGACGTTGTCTGGGCACACGATACATGTCAATCTATTCAAATTGAATATCTTAGAGGGAAGATATGACAAGATTCCAAGGAGAGGGAATACTATCAGATTAGGGAATAGGTTCCCACATCAAGGCATAATGCATGAAATAGGTTACGAAAAGTGGCGAGCAGGCATTGGGTGATGATATGACAAGGTTTCACATCCAAGAAACTCAATAGGTATATAGCCTAGGTTTTCAAAGAGAGGGGAGGATGAAAGAAGAACCGGATAGAGATTAATCCAAAGAAGCTCATGCCTTTCCGATATCGAGAATATCACAAGGGACTTGACTTGGCCACCCTGATGAGATAAAATCGATGAGGGGAGTTTGATAGGATTTCGACCTTCGAGCTTCATACCAGTGTTAATACAATGCACACTCAACACTATGAAAGGGGATTCTCGATAGAGTAAATTCAATGATCTTGCAGGAAAAGTGGATCTAGTAGCCTTGCAATCTTTATACCTCTGGGAAATTGTAAGCCAAGGTGAATCTACTTCCCGACAAAGGGGAGCATGGTAAGGATCAAGGTTCTAATTAAGGATCAAGTTTTCAACCTCACCACTGCAATGGTGATGAAAAAAAAATTAAAATGAGGTTTGGGTAAGACAAGACTTAATTCATAATGTTGATTGTTGGTTTCAAATGATAGGAAAGAGGAAGAAGATCAAGGGATTCCCCATATGCATTTCAAGGATGGAGAAGTCATGTAAAGGAAGTGACCCTATGAATTTTCTCTTACAACCAAAGAAAATATGAGATCAGTTATGCAATTAAGAAGACACTTTCCAATACACCATAAACATTGCATTCTTTTTCTTCAAAAAACTTATGAATGAGTGTTGGGTTTGTTCAAAGATAATAATCCATGATCTCGGATGTTGTAGATAAGTGTCCTGAAAGCTAGATGTACCAAGTCTTGAATTCATAGAAAATATTAATGATGTTGTTATTTAAGCTTTAAGAGTTCAAAACTAAAGAGTATGATCAACTTGAAAGAGCATAAATATGAATACATTAAGCACAACATGCAAGCAAGAGGATGCAAAATTTAAGTTATCCATTAAAAAAATCCTCAAAAACAAACTTATTCAAGATAATCATCAATCAATATCAAACCTCCAACTCCCTCAAGATAGATAAAGAGTTAACATGAGGATCTAGTAAAGGATTAGACATTAGAGTACAAATTTTAGTACGGGGTCCCTTTGCTTTTTCCTGTAAAGGAAAAATTAAATTGGGGTTGTTGTGGCCTCAACAAATGGTGACACACTTGAAGAACTAGTTATGTTTTTCTATAGAATTCAAGGGCCTTTACTTCAAATATGAATTTTAAATATAGGCTCAACAAACTACAGAAAACTTTCCAATAATCATGGGTACCACAATGACACCAAATTTCTAAAAGATATAATACAATATTTCTAGTACCTATAATCTAACACACACTTTTCAAAGAGCCAATTAGTGAGGTAAAAATTTTTATTGGTTACACACTTCTGATTGGCTTTGGTTTAACCCTGGGTTTGCACCTGTTATAGAAAAAAAAACATATACATAAGTGTGTTTCTCATTATCTCTCTTTTCCCGGCTGTGTTTCACTACTAGCGAGCGTCCATAGCCCCGACAAAGTTTCCTTGGTTCCATACAAGCATATCTCCGGTGCCATCAAGCATCCATAGCCTTGACAAGTTTACTTTTACTTTCCACACTATTAATAATGCTTTCAATTTCCTTTTTATTTCAAAATATGCTCACCCTTTTATATTTATATATAAATATGCATATGCAAAGAGGGTGTGAAGGAAGCGAGGTGATACGAGTGTTTATTTTATTTTCTTAGTAGATTTTATGAATTTTATTTTAACCCATAGGTCTCCCCAAAAACCATCATAGTATGGGCCATTTTATTAATATGAAGTGGATGGAGCTCAAAGAAAATGGTAGATAGACATTTTTCTATACTTATGGATTATCATGGTATGTTTAGTAGACACATGTGTTCCACCACAACTATCAATCCATACCCACATATAAGAAATTCATGAATGTTCATTTAGATAAATAATCCCATGCATCTCATGACCTGTAAAACATTTCTTCAGTATGTGACCAGAATTGGACCAACCCCTCTCTCAAATTTAAAGAGTAATCCTCAAGGAAGACTAAGAAGTCAAATCAACTCATGGAACATACCAGCATTCAAATTAAAGGATGGAAGTAATATACAAAAGAAGAAAGCAAGCACTAAAACCGAATCCAATTCATGAAAAGAGAATTAAACTAAAAGAAGCCTAAATCTAGAATGTCACTCATCAAAAAAGAATGAAAAATATGAGGAGAACCCAACATCAAGTAATAAGTTTGGGGCAACAACAGCAAAAGAGTTTTTAGTGAAATCTTGGAAATTATGCCAAGGGTAATGACTAGTCAAGAAATGTTAACCATTTAACATCAATCCCAATCAAAAATTTCCCGGGGTAAAGATCTGAAATGAAAAACAAGCAAGATTACGAGAATTGATAATCTAGTGAAAAAACCACAACACAATCCTGTAATCCAATTTCTATTTAGTGAAACAAGAAAAATCTTCTAGGAACCTAGCAAAATGGTTCAATGGATAAGTTTAGTCAAAACATATTTTCAAAAATTCAATTACATGAAGCATTCCACAAACCCATAAGCTCTCAATATATCTTGACATGAGAAAGTCATTTTCACACTTGAAAAATAATGAATTTTTCAACAATAGAAATTTCATTTGGTATTACTCACCAAAACTTCATTTTATCTTTGCCATAAAAGATATTATTATTCCCAAATATTTAAATAAGTCAATATAATGAGGCAAAGATGGGATATTGATGCAGACCCCATCCCCTATGGGGTTCTGCGACCTCCCGGTCACTAGATTGCTATCTTCCCCAAGCCAAAATGGCTCTTTAGTCCCTGTTGGAACCCTCTAAACAAATCCACAGGTCCTCCTTTCTCCACTGGTGCAGGCCTTGAAAAAACTCCTGTGCACCCTTTTTCCTTTCAACGCTCTTCTTCTTCCTAAACCAACTCACCCAACTTAGCGTCGACTTCTTTCACGATAAACCCCTTCCTCTCTCATGACCTTGGGTTGTGACCCATGGCACAAATCAACATGTGTTTCTTGTTTTGTTGTTTCGGGCATCCTGTATGTGAGCTCTCCCCGGCTCCTTGTCCTTCGAAATGCCAAAACCCAAAATAGAGCCTAGATCTCACTAGCTCCTACCTTTTCTTCGCTCATATGACCACTACCCCGTGACCATCGACTAATACCCAAAAGGCACTCCGGCTTTCACGACCTCGCAATTCCAGTTGCAAGCGTTCCTGGGCCCTTCGACCCCTGAAACCCCGAAAAGGCTTAACGAGCTATGACCCCTTCCTTATCCTTTCTCCATGTGACCACCACCTCTGATCACCGACTAAGACCAAAAGGTGCTCATTGCATTTCATGTATCAGTGATAGGAAAGGGCTGACCCCTTGTCCTTCCAACTCTCGTTTGCTGAAATTGTGATGGGGCTTAACTCGTGTTGGCTCCTCCCTTGAGTCCCCTCCATGTGACCCTATCCTATGACCTGGGGCTTATCCTCGAGCGCTTTGGGATTTATCTCTTCATGAAGTTGTGATGCAACTCCAACCTTTCCCCCCTTGGAATCCCGAAGTCCAAAACTCTAAAATCATTTATTACGGATTGACGGTCCAGTTCCTCCTATGATCTGACAGTCTAGATCCTTTTGTTATTTCGGGCCTTGCAAGTTCTTGACTCTCTGCCCTTTTACTCCTTCCAATGGCGATTCAACGAAACGTAGACCACTCGCCATGTGTCCTCTTCAATGGACGGTCCCGATGATGTTGGGACTTTGACGAGCCCGCTCTCCTGCTCATACGAGGGTTAAACCTCATGTGCCTTCTTTCAGATCTAACGATTGTCGATCCTCTGCATTAGATCTGACGGCCCAGACCTAATCTCCTACTCACTCTCCTTCATTGTTTGGATGTGAATTTCAATGGGCCATATCTTCCCTTTGCATCTTGTCTGACAGCTATTGTGCTCCTCCTCCTGAGCTTCGACTTTCTTCCCAGACTTGGAATATTTTCAAAGTCTTAAAGGCCTCAACCTTTGCTTCCTTTGTGAGCCTTGATGGATTTGGATCTCGCTTGCATTTGGAAATGCTATCTCTTCTCAGCTTTGTGAACTGAAATTTTGACGTCAACCCTAGCACCTTCCTTGCGCTCTACACGCAACTTCATGTTAATTCTCCTGAGATTTGCCCGAGGCTTGTATTCCAAAGAGTCTCAGCCTTCTGTTCCTTTCTATTTGAACTCTATGTGCAAAGGCACTATTCCTTTTGAGCTTTGCTGACTCGAATTCTCTAAGGGACTCAACCCTTGTCTTTCCCTTCAAAGGGGAATTTGGTGCCCTCCTGGAAACTTCCTACCCATGCACACCTTGTTGAGCTATCCCACAGCGTGTCCAATAACTCTGTATGTGTCACTCCTCGACACTTATCTCGTCTTTGAACTCGAGATAGAGTTCTTTTGTGCACTCAATGCACTTGCTCGATGCCCCCCTGGGAGAGCTCTACAGAACCTTTAGTAGTTTGGTTCTTCTACCCGTGCCTTCCTCTACACAGTCCTACCTCCAAGGTGTTCAAAAACGTTGAGGCTTCTCCTTGAGTCTAAGACTTCCTCTGGTACGCCCTCATGGCACGTCTTTTCCTGAATTTTGCAGAACTCAGAAGTGCACTCTTGCACTGGCCTTCAGAGTCCTCAGTACTCTGTCATGCAACCTCTTGCATGAAACCAAAAAGAAACTATACCGAAATCAAACAAACCCACGGATAGGAAAATCCATCTATCGCTGTAGATGGAACCTAACATTCATATACATCATAAAATGAACACATACAAAAGACATTCAATTGCATAAACACACAAAGATTCAAGTGCAGGAAAACCTTCTCTTTGTATTAATATTCATAATTCCTAATTACAATGTGTTCAATATCTAACTGCAATAGAGTCTCGACTCTCCCTTCTCTTCTTACTCACAACTAACTCCCTCAATCTAGATACCAAAGATGTTTTACAAAGAGGGGCCTCTCAAGCCTTCCCTCCATCTCACCAACTCTCATAAATTACATTGAAGGGAATTCAATGGTTGTCTAGTCCGAATTGGATATAGAGCCCTCCTGTTGTCATCCATTAAAGGAAACATCAACTCCTAAAACCTCCCCAAAGTCATGACTCGACTCTTCCAGCCTTACACATTTAATTCTCATTTAATTACAATTTTAAACTTTAAAACGAGAGTGTTAGTGCCTCTCTCCTTCATTGAATGTGCGTGAGTGTTGGCTGGTTCGCTAGCATGATGCTCCTACATCATACTCCACTGTTGAGAAAAGTTTCATGAGCTCCTTCTCATGAGTTTCCCATATCTACTGTTGAAATCCACCTAGATCCCAAAATCTCTTATGGAGTTGTCCATTTGCTCCACTGCTTAACTGTTGTTGTTGTTGCTTCTTCTTCTAGTTCTCCCTTGTTGCTATGGCAGGATTCTTTCTTCTCAACTTCCCTTTGTTGACTGCTTCTTGTGCTAACCTCAACATCAACCTTCTTATCTTCTCAATCACCTCGTCCAACCACTCCAGTTGCTGGTTCTCTTTATGTAGTCTCCTCGGCTACACTTCTTCTCTGCAAATGGGTAGATCAACTCGATCCCCCTTGCGATTTTATACCCTTATGGAATTGAGTTGTCACTTTGATACTGACTTCAATTTTGCAGTTTCCTCATCAAGTTGTTGCTCGACTTCTTCCTGTGACAACTTTTCTCCTACCATTTCTCCTGCTGGCATATCTCCAGCTTCTTCTAGCTATTCCCCTGGTTGGTACGCTTCCTCACCTACTTCCAACTTGGCTCGTTGGATGTGAAAACTTTGCACCATCGCCCTTCTCTCTAGGGATTCCAATTCTTCACATAGATCAATGAAATCTATGCCATCTTCTTCCTCTCTTTCTGCAAGCTCCAATGCTGCAGTCATTTCTGTTTCAGCTTCCTGGCTGAAAATTTTGAGCCATTCTGTTGAATTCTCTTCTTCTTCTCCTTGGGCCACTTTTGATATCTTTTCCTTCATCATGATATTCACCGTTGGCTATCCTTCTATTTTTGTTGCATTTTCATCATGTGCACTGGACTTCACTTGGTTGTCTGGTAGGAATACCTGAATTCCCCCAATCATCAGAATGCATTTCTGATTCTCCTCTTGGATGGTGAAAGTTTTTAACTTGTCATCATCTTCATTCATATGGTCTTCAAAACTACATGAATCTTCACCTATCAACACTCCTCGTTGATATGAACCCACTTTTGATCTCTTGAGACTTTCACATTGTCTCATTTCGTTCCACCTTCCCACCTGGCAATTTGGTATTTTTCTGCTACCCACTTGGCATTCTATGAGATCGATTGATCCCATCTCGTTGCCCACTTGGAAATATGAAGTTTCGACACTTCTCTTCTGGCAGAATATGAGACCTTCCACCGATCTCTTTCCATCGCCCACCTGGAAAATTGAAAGTTTGTCTCCACCCGCTTGGCAGTCTCTGAGATCTCTGCTTGATCTTTGTTTCTCCTCATCGCTGAGATTTGTCCCAATATCTGGTTCACAAATGTCGAATAGTTCCTTATCTGGTGCATTGAGGTCTTCAGCATGCCTCAACCATCTCCTTAAAAGTTGTCGCTATCTTTTGGTCAAAAATTTCTTTACCGACCATTTCACTCTCTTTCCCATGGGCCATTCATATACCCAACATGCTCTTGCATCCTCCTGTATTTGAAATGCAAGATGCTCCATCCTTTCTCTTATCTCAGTGAGCTCCAAATCCATATCTAGATCGTTCTTCATCTTGCGGCCTTTTCCTTGACCACGCCCATGGCCTTTAGTAGCCATCTTCTCTCAAGAACGCGAATGGTTCTTCTGGCTCAGCCCACTTGGTTATCTACCATTTGTTTCTCACCTTGCAACAATATTTCACATAGAGTACAAACATTCTGCTATAGCTCTTGATACCACCTAATGGTATCAGACTATCTCCTTCATCTCCTTCTTCTCTACTTGAGAGAAATCAAGCTCTAATACCACTTGAAGGTGTGTATTAGAGTATTCTCTTTATCTACTCTTCCTCCCTCTGCCCATAGTCTACAGACAAAAAGTGGCTCTGATACCACTTGATGGTGTGTATCAGAGTATTCTTTTTATCTACTCTGCCTCCCTCTGCCTGCAGTCTACAAATAGAAAGTGGCTCTGATACCACTTGATGCAGCCCCCCTCCCCTATGGGGTTCTGTGACCTCCTGGTCATTGGATCACTATCTTCCCTAAGAAGAAATGGCTCTTTGGTCCCTGCTATAACCCTCTGAAAAAATCCACAGGTCCTCCTTTCTCCACTGGTGTAGGCCTCGAAACAAATCTTGTGCACTCTTTTTCCTTTCAGGGCTCTTCTTCTTCCTGAACCAACACACCCAAATCGGCACCGACTCCTTTCACTATCAGCCCGTTCCTCTCTCATAACCCTGGGTTGTGACCCAAGGTACAAATGAACACATATTTCATGTTTCGTTGTTTCGGGCCTCCTGTATGCGAGCTCTCCCTGGATCCTTGTCCTTCGAAATGACAAAACCTGAAATAGAGCCTAACTCTCGCTAGCTCCTACCTTGTCTTCACTCATATGACCACTACCTCATGACCATCAGCTAATACATAAAAGGTGCTCTAGATTTCCTGACCTCGCAATTCCGGTTGCAAGCATACTTGGGCCCTTCGACCCCCGAAACCTCGAAAAGGGTTAACGAGCTCTGACCCCTTCCTTATCCTTTCTCCATGTGACCACCGCCTATGATCACCAACTGAGCCCAAAATGTTCTCATCGCATTTTGCGTATCGGTGATGAGAAAGGGTTGACCCCTTGTCCTTCCAACTCCCGGTTGCCGAAATTGCGATGGGGCTTAACTCATGTTAGCTCCTCCCTTGAGTCTCCTCCATGTGACCATGTCCTATGACCTGGGGCTTATCCTTAAGTGCTTCGGGATTTCTCTCTTTGTGAAGTTGTGCTACAACTCCAACCTTTCCCCCCTTGGAATATCGAAGTTCGAAACTCAAAAATCCTTTGTTGTGGATCGACAGTCCAGATCATCCTATGATCTGATGGTCCATATCCTTTTGATATTTTAGGCCTCATGAGTTCTTGACTCTCTTCCCTTTGACTCCTTCCAATGGTGATTCAATGAAATGTCGACCACTCTCCACATGTCCTCTTTGATGGATGGTCCCAATGATGTCGGGACTTTGATGAGCCCACTCTCTTGCTCATACAAGGGTTAAACCTTGTGCGCCTTCTTCTGGATCCAACGGTGTTCAATCCTCTATGCTAGATCTGATGGCCCAAACATAATCTCCTGTGCACTCTCCTTTGTTGTCTAGATGTGAAGTTCAATGAGCCATATATTCCCTTTGCAGCTTGTCCAATGGCTGCTGTGCTCCTCCTCCTGAGCTTCGACTTTCTTCCCAGACTTGGAAGATTTTCAAAGTCTCAAAGGCCTCAACCTTTGCTTCCTCTGTGAACCCTAATGGCTTTGGATATTTCTTGCATTTTGGAAATGCTATCTCTTCTAAGCTTTGTGAATTGAAATTTTGACGTCGAACCTAGCAGCTTCCTTATGCTCTGTGCACAACTTCATTCTATCACTCCTGAGCTTTGCTTGAGGCTTGGATTCTGAAGAGTCTTGGCCTTCTGTTACTTTCTATTGGAACTCTGTCTGCAAAGGCACTATTCCTTCTAATCTTTGTTGACTCGAATTCACTAAGGGACTCGTCCCTTGCCTTTCCCTTCAAAGGGGAATTTGGCACCCTCCTGGAAACTTCTTTTTCATGCACACCTTATTGAGCTATACGATAGAGTGTTCATTAACTCTGTATGTGTCACTCCTCGACACTTATCTCATCTCTGAACTTGAGATAGAGTTCTTTTGTGCACTTCATGCACTTGCTCGATGCCCTCCTGGGAGAACTCTACAAAACCTTCACTAATTATGTTATTCTACCTGTGCCTTCCTCTACACAGTCCTACCAACAAGGTGTTCAACAACCTTGAGGCTTCTCCCTAAGTCTAAGTCTTCCTCTGGTGCACCCTCATGGCATGTCTTTGCCTGAATTCCATAGAACTCAGAAGTGCACTCTTGCACTGGCCTTTAGAGTCCTCAGTACTCTATCTTGAAACCTCTTGCATGAAACCATAAAGAACCCAGACATAAATCAAACAAACCCATAGATAGGAAAATCTATCTATCCCTGCAGATGGAACCTAACATTCATCTATAGCATAAAATGAACACATACGGAAGACACTCAATTGCATAAACACACAAAGATTCAAGTGCAGGAAAAACTTATCTTTGTATTAATATTCAAAATGCCTAATTACATTGTGTTCGAGCTCTAACTACAATAGAGTCTCGACTCTCCCTTCTCTTCTTACTCACAACTAACTCCCTCAATCTAGATACCAAAGATCTTTTACAAAGAGGGGCCTCTAAATCCTTTCCTCCATCTCACCAACTCTCATAAATTACATTGAAGGGAATTCAATGGCTATCTAGTCCAAATTGGATCTAGAGCCCTCCTGCTATCATCCATTAAAGGCAACATCAACTCCTACAACCTACCCAAAGGCATGACTCATCTCTTCCAGCCTTACACATTTAATTCTCATTTAATTACAATTTTAAACTTTAAAACGAGAGTGCTAGTGCCTCTCTCCTTCATTGAATGTGCATGAGTGTTGGTTGGCTAGCTGGCGCGCTGCTGGGTGAAGCGATGCTCCTGCATTAGATATTATATTTATGGAAGTCATAAAAAATAATCATGAAAAGGACTCCAAACTTCAATTAGATCAAAAACCAATATGGGAATACATGAATGAGACTATATTTCTAATCAGTTGTTGAGTTGGTGACAATCTTGGTTGATTAATTATAAAAAATGTTGCAAAGTAATCTAAGCAGACAAGTATATATTAACAGTTCCCTAAGTTGATTTCATTTAAAGAGATAAATCCTTGTGTTTTTGCTTACACAAGCCACTTCCCAACCTACATAACAAAAGAGAATGTTATGATCAGCTATTAGACAATTTGGGAAGAACTCGTCCTCTAAATGACTAACTTATTGAAACAAAATTAGACTAAAAAGAAAAATAAAGATCAAAATTAAACTAATCCAAAGCGAAGCACGCTAAGCTATTATAAAATTAAATTGTACATTGGTTTTCATAAAATGTCTGTAAATGAATAACGTCAGTGCAATCATTCAAATTTTCATCTTTTGTCCATTCATTCAAGTATCACAACCTTCTTCCTAAAAGATAAGCACCATGTTCTTTCGCACAATATTTCCTTTGACATGAGACTTAGTGTCATTGATTGTTGTGAGATTTGGATCCCCTGGACACTTCATCTCATTCTTGTAAACATAATCAATCAAATTACAAAAATAGAACCATACAACTTAATTCCATCCATGCTCGAAATACACATGTCCACCAAAAACCATTTTCATGCTTAAAAGATGAATAAAAATTTGATTTAACAAATCCTCAACATTGCACACCAAGCTTTGTATTTCCTCTGGTCGTTAATGATAATAATTTGAAACATTTGTATGATTATATTCAAACTTATTAGAGGCAAGAGGAAATCACGATGGAAATGGGAGCCATTGAGAAACATTGGTAAGGTACAAATAATCTCAAATAGCAGCCAAGATGGATTGATTCCCTCCCCTATCATAAATGAAAGATATAATCAGAAATCATAATTGAATTAAATGACCAAAAATTGACTTCTAGTGAGTTGAAGTTGATGTTGGCATGATGGGAAAAACCATGAAATTGATATCCTCAAGTCCCAAGAGTGTTCCAAACAGAGAAACTATAAATTTCACTTCCTTGAGCATACATATCTTATAGAAAATTGAAAAAATGGAATGTCAATGAGTATGCAACTTTTTTCTCTACTAGAGAAGTTTTCTACCTGAAAGAACTAAGCATAGAATATGGAAAACAAAATCAGCAAGCTTATGTGTAAGAGAGATCAAATAAGAGATATTCCAACATGATCTAAAAATGTTATCTTTCCAATGTATGAATAAACCTAATCTCTTTCTAGGTTCACATTGAGGGCATGTTGAAGAGTGTGAGGCCCAATAGATTGATGAGTTACAACCCACCAGATTTCAATACCATGGTTAAAGTTGACATAGATGTTGAAAACATGAAATTTAGAATCTTAGAAGAAGTTGCATTGAGATTTACTACTGAGGTATTTACAAATCCCAAACATTTGAATGATTTCAATATTGAGATAATAAAACAATACTCAACCATGATAAAAATCAGATTAGTCAAGAAGGTAGCCAAAATGAGTACTCGAAATAATCAGTTTAGAAAAATGTTTTCCAAGAAAAGATCAGGTTTGTAACCCCCATGATTTACATGACTAGAATTAAATCTCCAGTCATCCATTGACTTAGGGTATAAAATGATTGATTCTCGAACAATTTCTGAAAGATATTCTAGAAAGAGGATTGATATAATAGTGTTTCCCATAATGTTAAAATAGGCTTACAGATGGTCTGAAAAATATCCCTTGTTGTTGTATATAAGAGAAAAAGTGAACTAATCAAGCTTCAAAATTAATAACCAAACTCATCCTTGAAAGACTGATTGAATAGAACATAAGATATGTTCATCCAATGCCCAAAAATTAAAACTGAAAGTGTTGAAATAAAATAACTCAAAAGAAAATCCAGTCATGCCCATTGTGCTAAGAAAAATATGTACATGAAATCATGTTGGATGAAAGTAACCAAAGAAAATAGTCAATGGGTAAGCAATCATTAGATAGATCCAACCCAAAAATAATCATCCAAAGAAATTACAAGGAATTGGAGTGGCTTGAACTTCAGATAGGAAGAAATTGACACTCAAAAACTTCAATGCATTGTATATGGGACATCAATATCAACACCTTGAAGAAATCCAATCAAGCAAAATATTCAAATTAGAATAATGTAAATATAAATATAGAATAAAATTGAATGCTCATTTTCACCACAAGAGGGACTGAATAGCATTTTTTATTTAAAATATTCCACTTGTAAGATGACAATGCTTGAAAAGATATGACATGGTGAAAAATGAATATAGTTAGTAATATGAAAAAGTATCCCTACACAGAAATTTTGAGAATGAAATAAAACAATTTTTCCCATATCAACATTAAAATTTTATTCAAAATCAATTCAAGAGAAAAATTATCATGCAAGATTTATATTTCTTTCCACCTCTACTGAGAAATCCATTTACTGATCAACCAACCATAATAAAAGAAAAGGAAACAAGAAACTTAATCAAAACTAGAAAGAAAACCTAATACTATGCAAAGAAAAGATACTAGCCGATTCTACCCTACTCATATCATATGCCACAATGGTTGAAACATAATGAACTAAGTGAACTCATAATGCCAATGTAGCCAACCATGTAATTCCAATCCTGCAAACACATGTTTATCATAGTACATTAGTAACAAAACTTAGAATACAAATAGACTAAAAGTAGGAAAAATTAAAACTTGAAAAAATCTATCCACCATATTAAATATGTGATAGTAATAATTCATGGGACCATTATTTCAATAA
>ML788401.1:2426-14485 GCA_009831015.1 Picea engelmannii
CATAGTAAAACATCACCATACAGTCCCTTAATAATTGATTTAACTTATGTACACACAACCATCATATTCCTAACAAATAATAATCATAAACATAACATTGACAAGGAATGCAATCCAAGATACATATCTGAAACCTTATGTTGGAATACAAATAGAGCAACCATGTTCCACCCAACCATAGAACAGAACAACCAAGTTCACTTGTCCTGCTCACCCCCTAGCCTGACCATGAGTCCATAAGGGAAAACTAAATGATCCTCCTTAACTATAGTAACCATTCACATATCATAAATTCTCTTTCCTCACACTAACAGTTCTCATAACAAAAAATAGTTTTCTTTTCCCCCAACATACTCAGCAACGTCCTACTTGCTCCATATGTTATTTTTATATGCATCTTTGTGCCTAGGTCTTTCCTTCCCTCCTTGGGAAAATTTGCATATTTACAAAATCCTAATTTTTAGGGGCTTCTAGTGGTCAAATTCCACATCTTCCACTCGTAAAAAACATCCTTGAGGTAACTCAAACCTGTCCCCTACTCATGGAGTCATGGTCAATTATTTTAAACCTAGTTGTTCCATTTCTCTTCCAACATTTAATTTATTAAAATTTTGTCTTAGACATGTGTCAAACAAAAGAGGAAAGTTGGTAAAGTCAAATCTTTTCCCAACAGTCATCAAATAATTAATTACAACAATCAAAATTCCAAATTGGGATTTTCCATAAATGACAAATAATTTCCAAATCCGACTTTTCCAAAAATGGAAATTTATTTCAAAGTCCACTTAGAATTTAATATTCTAAAATTTGAGGATATTAAATCCTCTACCCCTTAAGTAAAACATTTTCCTCAGTGTTGATTCCTCTCTCGATATAGGGTTGGATAATATTGACACAAATCTTCCTCCAATTCCCAACTGGCCTCCTCAAGGATAAAGTGCTTTTATTGAACTTTTACCTGGGCAATGGCTCTGTTTTGTAGTATTGTTTCTTTCCTATCCAGAATGCATAGAGGTTCCACTTGGAACTCTCCTTCTAGTTCCACCTGCACCATGTTCCAATCAATGATGTCAGTAGGATCATGAATATACGTTTTTAATAAGGAAACATGAAAAACATTATGAACTTTTATGTTTGCAAGAAGTTCTAGTTGATACGGTATGGGTCTGATTTGAGTTAAAATCTCGAAGGGTCCACAAAAACTGAGAGCCAACTTTAAACACTTTCCTATATTTAGAAAACTCCTTCTTGCTTTGACTTTCAGATACACGTGGTCCCCAATTTGAAATTCCCGGTGTCTCCTTTAAATTTTGTTGTACCCTTTTTACCATTTTCTCCATTTCCTGAAGCATTTTCAGTCCCATCATAATCCCATCAACTGGATTATCCCAGCTAATCGGGGTTGTGCAGTTCCTTCCATATAATGCTTTGAAGGGACTCATCTTGACTGATGTCTAATAGCCATTATTGTAAGCAAATTCAGCTAAATGTAGGTACTCCTCCCACTTAGTTGGTTTCGTTCTCAGGTATATTTGTAACATGTCTTCCACAATATGATTCATTCGTTTGGTTTGCCCATCCATTTGTGTATGGTAGATTGTGTTGAAATTCAGGTTAATATCCAATCCTGCAAATAATTCCTTCCAAAACTTTGATGTAAATTTGACATCTCTATCGGAGATCACCATCTTAGGAATTCCATGCAATCTAAATATTTCTTTCATAAAAATTTCAACAATATTAATTTCTTTATAAGTAGATTTCATAGGTATAAAATGTGAATATTTGATAAGTTTATCAATCACTACCATGATCGAGTCATATTTTTTTTTCGAACTATCACATGTTTTCCTAAGACTCTGATGCAGGAGCATCGCCAACTCATCAAGCGAGCCAGCGCGGAAGTGGAGGACAGCTGGACAGCGCCAACACAAATTTTGAAAATGCCTTGATATTGTTGCGCAAACATTAATGTGTGGATTTAATGAAGCGCACTTGTACATTGTAATGGACCTTGAGTGGATAACTCTCGTCCTTAGGTAGATGAGGCATTTAATAGATTTAATGCTGGTAGATAGAATTTTAATTATAGATTTGATAGCGTAGAGTCCAAGAGGGAAACGAAATATAGACACCCTCCTTGTACATTGTATAATAATTCTGGCTGATTGAGAGCATTCAGAAAAGAAGAGAGAGAAAGCAGAGAATTGTATGAAGAACACCCATGTATAGACATTGAATTAATAGGAAGATATTTGATTCAATTTCATGGTTTGTGTTATTCTCTGTGTATTTATGTTAATATGCTCATGAATGATTGCTTCCTTTCATACATTTGTTGTTATATGTTGTGTATGTGATTTCATGGTTGAGTTGAAGTCTGAGAGGAAGTGAGAATGAGTTTCAATTGTTTCTCTGTTTGAGCAAGAATTCCTGCAAGGAGTGCAGTTGAAGTCGTCCGCAAGGAGTGCGTTGACAGAAGGCTCAAATAGTTAACTTTTGTGCTCATTCGCCCAAGAGTGAAAGTGGGTTACAGGAGCCATGCAAGGCGTGCATAGGCTAGACGAAGTCTCAGAGTTGCGATTCTAAGAAAAGGGATAGAAAGACTGTTCCTGCAGGAGTGCGCAGGGTCGAAGGCTTCAACACTTTGAGGTTGTTGAAGAATTTCCGCAAGGAGTGCGTTCAAACAATTATCAGAGGATTCGGAGAATTGTGGGGAAGTTCAGGAGGTCTAGAACCTTGACAAATCTACAAGGGAGTAGAAGAAGAGTTGTTCCTTGAAAGGTTGGCAAGAAGCGTCGTAAGTCACGCGCAGTGGAACGAGTTCTGTGGAGGAACATTCAACTATTTCTTAAATTTCCCAAAGGAAGGAAGGACGGTTGGAATTCTCTGAGAAGAATTCACGACACCCTGTGAGTTGTCAGATATCACCAAGAAGCAGGGAAGGTAGAGCGAAGGTATCAAGAGGTTCTAAACTCAGGAAGGGCAGGACCGTCGATCGGGATCACGAGGACCATTGGATCTACTCGCGGATCAACATCTCGGGAGTTCGTGAGTCAAGACTCCAAATCGTCGCAACGCAAGTCGCGATATTGCGATGCGCGATATTCTGACGGGGAAGTAAATAGTGTGGGCCATAGGAGTTGGTGACGTGGCAGGTGACGCGAGTTATCGGGGTTTCGTAGCGAAAGTTTCGAGCATTGGATATCCGGATTCGTGATCCCGTGAAGTCCTAAGTCCCGATATCGGTGTTTCGGCACATCGGGTATCGGAGATTGGAAACCCAAGTGTTCAGATTCGTGAGTTATGAAGACGCGATAGAGCCGAAGTCCCGATAGCGGAGGGAGAAAGTCAATGTTGACTGACACATCGGGTCTCAGGGATTTGAGAACCCAGTGATCAACCGAAGACTCGAGAAGCTGCGAGTTCCGATTTCCCAATAAGTGGAAAGAGGGAAGTCAAGTGAAAGAATCTGTGGGTAGATATTTTCCGATAGGGAAATAGAAGAGCCTTCGAGTTCTTCGGGCCTAGGAGTGAGAAGGTCCTGGAGAAGCGGACGTGCCAGTGAGGGTGCGGCTACGCCAGAGTGGTATCAGAGAGACAAATTATTTTCTTTCTATAGCAGAGAGAGAGAATTCGCCATGCCGCCCAGAAGAGAAAGACAGTCACCTGATCCAGAAGATAGGGAGGTGCGAAGAAGAGGCAGGCTGGTAGGAAACCCAGAAATGGAGAGACAGATGAGAGATCTCCGAGCAAGGCTTGAAGAGATGGAGACAGCTCAGAGACGCGGAGTTGGTTCAGGGGATCTTAGTGATTCTGAAGTTGAAGAGGAAGCTGGACATGAAGAAGAGGTCACAACAGAGGATGCATCAACCGAGCGATTGATCAAAGCCATTTCCAGAATGGGTGCGAAGGCGAAGATGGACATTCCAGTCTACGAAGGAAATTTGGATGCAAAGGAGCTACTAGATTGGATAAGATCTCTTGACACTTACTTCGATTATGAGGATATCAAAGAGTATAAGAAGGTCAAGCATGTTGTCACGCGTTTGAAAGGACATGCAACATTATGGTGGGACGAGCTTCAAGCTGATAGATGCTGCAAAGGCAAGCAGAAGATCAAAAGCTGGGATCGAATGATTGTGAAGATGAAGGCAAAGTTCATCCCAAGAGACTACCAAATTACTCTGTTCAGGAGGATGCATAACCTAAGACAGAAGCTGATGACAGTGAAAGAGTACACTGAGGAATTCTATCGACTGAACATCAGAGCAGGTCATCGGGAGAGAGATGATGAGAAAGTTGCTATATACCTGAATGGTCTGAGATACGACATTCAGGATGAATTAAGCATGGTTACCATCAGGACAGTAGAGGATTCTTATCAGATGGCTCTGAAAGCCGAAGAGAATTTGAGCCGAAGGCAAGTTCAGTGAGGGCGAGGCAGGAGTCAGTCTAGAGGCAAGGCAGTTGCCCAGGATAAATACCCGAAGCCCAAGGAGGAATGGAAGAAACCCTAGGGTAAATTTGAAAGGGGTGGGACCTCACAGAGAGGGCCATATGTTGAGCAGAAAGGGCAGCAAAATGATCAGCGAGGAGATTATGCTGATGCAAACACTCTTCCTCGTACTAGAGGTCGAGGTAGAGGAAGAGGTGGAGTAATCACATGTTTCACATGTGGGAAGAATGGGCACAAATCTTATGAGTGTCGAGAGAAAAAGAAGGACATTGGAGAAGCTCACATCACAGAAGCGTAGAGGCAGGATGTTGAGTCTGAAGAAACAGAAGGTGGAATATCGCTTGCGATGCATAAAGTCCTTTTGACACCCGAGAAGGAGGTAGAGAGATCGGTTCAGAGGACCAGACTATTTAGAACAGCCTGCAAGACCAAGGATTGGGTTTGCAAGGTTATTGTGGATAGTGGTAGCACAGATAATCTCGTTTCAACCGAGATGGTGGAAAAGCTGGAGCTGGAGATGACTGATCACCCGATTCCATACAAAGTTTCATGGCTACAGAAGGGACATCAGGTGAGTGTCACTAAACAATTCTTGGTTGAATTTAAGATAGGGGAATATAATGATAAAATTATGTGTGATGTTATTCCCATGGACGTATGTCATTTATTGCTGGGAAGACCATGGCAATATGACAGAAATGTGGTTCATGACGGGAGGATGAACACTTATACCCTGGAGAGGAATGGGAGAACATATAGGTTGCTTCCAATAAAGGATAAAGAGGTGAAGCCGGAAGTAAACAACACAATACTTCTCATGAGTGGGAAGGAGCTTCTTACAGAGGTGGAGAAGAAAGAAGATCCACAATTCTTTGTGGTCAGAAAGCCAAGGATTGTTCTGACTAGCACAAGAGTGGATAATTTGCCGGATGAAGTTTAGGAACTGCTGGAAGAGTTCGGTGACATCATAGTGGACGAATTACCCCATTTGTTGCCACCAATGAGGAGTGTAATCCATCACATAGACCTCATACCGGGAGCTATTTTTCTGAATAAAGCTACGTACATATTGACACTGCAGGAGAAAAAAGAAGTTAAAAGACAGGTCCAAGAGTTGTTGGACAAAGGTTTGGTCAGGGAAAGTTTGAGTCCATGTGTTGTTCCGACAGTGCTCAGTCCGAAGAAAGACGGGGGCTGGAGGATGTGTAGCGACTCAAGAGCGATCAACAAGATAACCATCAGGTACAGGTTTCCACTGCCGAGGATGGATGATCTGATGGATTGCTTGAGTGGGGCAAGGTATTTTTCAAAGATATATTTGAAAAGCGGATATCACCAGATTCGCATGAGAGAAGGCGATGAGTGGAAAACAACATTCAAGACCAACAAAGGATTGTATGAATGGCTTGTTATGTCGTTTGGCTTGACAAACGCACCAAGTAACTTTATGAGATTGATGAACGAAGTCCTGAGGGATTTCATCGAGAAGTTTTTCATTGTGTATTTGGATGATATACTGATTTACAGTAAGTCAGAGGCTGAACACTTGAAGCATTTGGCTATAGTGATGCGGAAGCTACAGCAGGAGAAGTTGTTGATTAACATGAAGAAATATTCATTTATGAAGACAAAGCTCATTTACTTGGGTTTTGTTATTTCAGATAATGAGTTAAGGATGGATCCGGATAAGGTAGAAGTGATCAAGAATTGGCCATCACCGAGAAATATTTTCGAGGTGAGAAGTTTTCATGGTTTGGCTAGTTTCTACCGAAAATTCATCAGGAATTTCAGTGGAATTAGCGCAGTGATGATGGATACAGTGAAGAAGCAGCATAAGTCTTTTCACTAGACAACAGAGGCTGAGAAGAGCGTCAATCTGTTGAAGTAGAAGATCACAGAACAACCAGTGTTGGTGTTGCCATATTTCATGAACACATTTTAGGTGAAATGTGACACAAGTGGATTTTCCATAGGATCGGTCCCGAGTCAAGAAGACAGACAAGTTTCATATTTCAGCGAGAAGCTGGATGAGGCGAAACTGAATTACTCCACATATCATAAAGAATTCTATGCTATCATACATGCATTGAAGAAGTGGAGGCATTACTTGATTCCAAAATAATTTGTAGTGTACAGTGATAATCATGCATTACAGTTTGTGACTCAACAAGAGAAGTTGAATCAGAAACATGCTAAATGGGTAGAGTATATGCAGAATTTCACATTTGTGATTAAGCACATTTCGGGTACTGCTAACAAAGTGGTTGATGCTTTGAGAAGGAAATGTTTTTTGTTGCAGGAGTTCTGAGTCAAAACATTGGGTTTTGAAAATCTCAGGGACATGTACGCAGGAGATGCAGATTTTGGAGAAGCGTATGAAGCAGCTGAGAATCCAGTTCTCAGAGATCGGAGTTTTTGGATAGATTATATGATCCAGGAAGGATTATTGTTCAGAGGCAATCAATTGTGTATTCCAAAATGCTCCATGAGGGAGAACCTATTGAAGGAAAAGCACAGTGGAGGCTTGGCAGGACATTTTGGCCATGACAAAACGTTCGCGAAGCTGATCGAAGCATATTTTTGGCTGGGGATGCGAGCAGAGATCAAGCGATTTGTTGAAAGATGTAGAATTTTCCAGCATTCAAAGGGAAGAAAGCAGAATGCAGGTTTTTATCAGCCATTGCCCATACCAGAGAGGCCATGGGAGGCGATCAGCATGGATTTTGTATTGGGTTTGCCAAGGACACAAAGAGGTGTGGATTCAATCTTTGTGGTCGTGGACAGGTTTTCAAAGATGGCACACTTCATCCCATGCCAGAAGACCAGCAATGCGACACACATTGTGAATCTGTTTTTCAAAGAGGTCATTCAACTTCATGGATTGCCGAAAAGCATAGTTTCGGATAGGAATACTAAGTTCATAGCACATTTTTGGAGGCCCTTATGGAAGAATATGGGAACTAACTTGATGTTTAGTTCTTCTTATCATCCGCAGACGGATGGACAAATGGAAGTGGTCAACCGAAGTCTGGGAGACTTCTTGAGGAGCCTGGTGATAGAGCACCATAGCAGCTGGGATAGCATATTGCCACAGGCAGAGTTTGCATACAACGATTCAGTCAATAGGAGTACAGGAAAAATTCCATTTCAGGTTGTATATGGGATGTAGCCGAGGGGAGTATCTGAACTGAAGGATTCAGAGCAGACTATGACTAGCAGCGCTAGTGCAGAAGAATTTGCGGAGGCAATGAAAGAACTTCACAGCAAGGTGAAGCAGCGACTGCAAGATTCAAATCAGGAATATAAGCACAGAGAAGATCAAAATCGGAGACAACTTCAGTTCAAAGTTGGTGATCTAGTTCTGTCACATTTGAGGAAGGAAAGGTTTCTGAGGGGAACATACAATAAGCTGAAGATGAAAAAAATTGGACCATGCAGAGTCCTGAAGAAATTCGGAGAGAATGCGTATGAGATTGAATTGTCGGATGGCATCGAGATATCTCCAACATTCAATGTCTCAGACTTATATCCATAAAAGACTGAGGAAGTAGGAGCTGGAAGTGATGAGCAACCAGAATTCCAGTGGTGGAAGCAGATGCCGATTGCAGAAAAGCCGCAAATGGAGTACATACTGGACAAGAGAGTAGGTAAAAAGACCAGGAGGAAAGAATACTTTGAGTATCTGGTCAAATGGAAGAATCATCCAGTGGAAGATGCCAGCTGGGAAAATGAAGCAGTGATACACAAGCATGGATAGACTGTGCAAGAGCTCATGGACAGGAGCCCATGAAAGTTTTCAAGCCGAGGAGTATGATGCAGGAGCATCGCCAACTCATCAAGCGAGCTAGCGTGGAAGCGGAGGACAGCTGGACAGCGCCAGCACAAATTTTGAAAATGCCTTGATATTGTTGCACAAACATTAATGTGTGGATTTAATGAAGTGCACTTGTACATTGTAATGGACCTTGAGCGGATAGCTCTCGTCCTTAGGTAGATGAGGCATTTAATAGATTTAATGCTGGTAGATAGGATTTTAATTATAGATTTGATAGCGTAGAGTCCAAGAGGGAAACAGAATATAGACACCCTCCTTGTACATTGTATAATAATTCTGGATGATTGAGAGCATTTAGACAAGAAGAGAGAGCAAGCAGAGAATTGTATGAAGAACACCCATGTATAGACATTGAATTAATAGTAAGAGCTTTCATTCAATTTCATGGTTTGTGTTATTCTCTATGTATTTATGTTAATATTCTCATGAATGATTGCTTCCTGTCATACATTTGTTGTTATATGCTGTGTATGTGATTTCATGGTTGAGTTGAAGTCTGAGAGGAAGTGAGAATGAGTTTCAATTGTTTCTATGTTTGAGCAAGAATTCCTGCAAGGAGTGCAGTTGAAGTCGTCCGTAAGGAGTGCGTTGACAGAAGGCTCAAATAGTTAACTTTTGTGCTCATTCGCCCAAGAGTGAAAGTGGGTTACAGGAGCCGTGCAAGGCATGCGCAGACTAGACGAAGTCTCAGAGTTGCGATTCTGAGCAAAGGGATAGAAATATTGTTGTTTCAGAAGTGCACAGGGTTGAAGGCTTCAACACTTTGAGGTTGTTGAAGAATTTCCGCAAGGAGTGCGTGCAAACAGTTCTCAGAGGATTCAGAGAATTGTGGGGAAGTTCAGGAGGTCTAGAACCTTGAGAAATCTCCAAGGGAGTAGAAGAAGAGTTGTGCCTTGAAAGGTTGGCAAGAAGCGTCGTAAGTCACGCGCAGTGGAACGAGTTCTATGGAGGAACATTCAGCTATTTCTTAAATTTCCCAAAGGAAGGAAGGATGGTTGGAATTCTCCGAGAAGAATTCAAGACGCCCTGTGAGTTGTCAGATCTCACCAAGAAGTAGGGAAGGTACAGTGAAGGTATCAAGAGGTTCTAAACTCAGGAAGGGCAGGACCGTCGATCGGGATCACGAGGACCGTTGGATCTACTCGTGGACCATCATCTCAGGAGTTCATGAGTCGAGACTCCAAATCTTCACAACGGAAGTTGCGATATTGCGATGCGCGATATTCCGACGGGGAAGTAAATAGTGTGGGCCACAGGAGTTGGTGACGTGGCAGGTGATGCGAGTTATTGGGGTTTCTTAGTGAAAGTTCCAAGCATTGGATATCCAGATTCGCGATTCTGCGAAGTCCTAAGTCCCGATATCGATGTTTCGGCGCATCGGGTATCAGAGATTGGAAACCCAAGTGTTCGGAGTCGCGAGTTGCAAAGACGCGATAGAGCCGAAGTCCCGATAGTGGAGGGAGAAAGTCAATGTTGACTGACACATCGGGTCTCGGGGATTTGAGCACCCAGTGATCAACCGAAGACTTGAGAAGCTGCGAGTTCAGATTTCCCGATAACTGGAAAGAGGGAAGCTAAGCGAAAGAATCTGTGGGTAGATATTTTCTGATACGGAAATAGAAGAGCCTTGGATTTCTTCGGGCCTAGGAGTGAGAAGGTCCTGGAGAAGTGGACGTGCCAGTGAGGGTGCAGCTGCGCCAGACTCAAAAGCAAAATGACTCGATTATGTTAGTGATTGATAAACTTATCAAATTTGCACATTTTATACCTGTGAAATCTACTTATAAAACAATTAATATTGCTGAAATTTTTATGAAAGAATTATTTAGATTGCATGGAATTCCTAAGATGGTGATCTCCGATAGAAATGTCAAATTTACGTCAAAGTTTTGGAAGTAATTTTTTGCAGGATTGGATACTATCCTAAATTTCATCACAATCTACCATCCACAAACAGATGGGAAAACCAAACGAATGAATCAGATTGTGGAAGACATGTTACGAATGTACATGAGAAAGAAACCAAATAAGTGGGAGGAGTACCTACACTTAGTTGAATTTTCTTACAATAATGTCTATCAAAAATCAGCCAAGATGAGTCCCTTTGAAGCACTATACAGAAGGAAATGCACAACCCCAATTAGATGGGATAATCCAATTTATAGGCTTATGATGGGACCGAAAATGCTCCAAGAAATGGAGAAAATGGTAAAATTGGTACAACTGAATTTAGAGTCCTAAGATCCACATAAAAGCTACACAGATTTGAAAAGGAGACACCAAGATTTCAAATTGGGGACCACATGTATCTGAAATTCAAAGCAAGGAGGAGCTCTCTAAATCTAGGAAATTGTTCAAATTTGGCACGCAGGTTTTGTAGCTCCTTCGATATTTTAACTTGAATGGGACCCGTGGTGTATCAACTATCACTTCCTACAAACTTAAAAGTTCATAATGTTTTTCATGTTTCCTTATTAAAAAAGCATATTCATGATACTACTCACATCATTGATTGGAACATGGTGCAGGTGGAACTAGAAGGCGAGTTCCAAGAGGAAACTCTGCGCATTATAGAAAGGAAAGAACCAATACCATGTAATAGATCCATCACCCAGGTAGAAGTGCAATGGAAGCACTTTATCCATGAGGAGACTAGTTGGGAATTGGAGGAAGATTTGCGGAAATATTATCCAACCCTATTTCGAGAGAGGAATGAACACTGAGGACAGTGTTGTACTTAAGGGGGAGAGGATGTAATATCCTCAAATTTTAGAATATTAAAATCTAAGTGAACTTTGAAATAAATTTTCGTTTTTGGAAAATTTTGATTTGGAAATTATTTGTCATTTATGGAAAATCCGAATTTGGAATGTTGATTGTTCTAATTAATTATTTGATAAATGTTGGGAAATATTAGGCTTTCCCAACTGTCCTCTTTTATTTGATACATGTGTAAGACAAACCTTTAATAAATTAAATTCTGGAAGACAAATGGAACAGTTAGGTTAAAAATAGCTAACCATGACTCCATGAGTGGGGAATAGGTTTGATTTACCTCAAGGATGATTTTTACAAGTGGAAGATGTGGAATTTGACCACTAGACACCCCTAAAAATTAGGGATTGGTAAAGCTACAAATTTCCCCAAGGAGGGAAGGAAATACCTAGGCACAAGGATGCATATAAAAAAAACATATGGAGGAGGCAGGACGCTGCTTAATATGTTGGGGAAAGGAAAATAATTGTTTCTATGAGGACTGTTAGTGTGAGGCAAAGGAATTTTTGATCTGTGGATCGTGACTATAGATAAGGAGGATCATTGAGTTTTTCCTTATGGACTCATGGTCAAGATAGGGGTGAGCAGGAAAAGTGAACTTAGTTGTTCTCTTCTATGGTTAGGTGGAACGTTGTTGTTCCATTTGTATTCCAGCATCAGGTTTCAGATATGTATCTTGGCTTGCATCGCATGTCAATGTTATGTTTATTCTTATTATTTGTTAGGAATGTGATGGTTGTGTATACATAAGTAAAATCTATTCTTAAGGGACTGTATGATCATGTTTTACTATGGTTTATTATAGTTAAATGATATTGAATATATTGTTTATTTGAAATGTCATGGTGATTGTTGAGCGAAAATATTGTCGTTTAATTCCGTCGTAGTAATTGCCCAACCATTTAATTTGTCAATCCGAGGTTCGTAGGCTTACGAAGCACATGCACTATATATGCAGGATTAGGCACCTAACTTCTAATGAAAATTCAA
>ML788401.1:25886-39941 GCA_009831015.1 Picea engelmannii
TACTTCTCTATGTTCGTGGTACTGTTCAGTTTGGGATACATTACAGTTCAGGGGGGACTCCCTTATTGGTTGGTTTCACTGATTCAGATTGGGCTGGCGACCCCGATGATCGGAAGTCTACTACAGGTTATGTTTTCAGCCTTCGTTCAAGACCTGTCACTTGGGCCTGTAAGAAACAATAGGCTATTTCACTTTCTTTAGTAGAAGTAGAGTACCGAGCAGCGGTAAATGCAAGTCAGGAAGCCCTGTGGCTTTGACAGATCCTTTCAGAGTTTGGATTCCAGCACCATCATCCGACCAGCCTTTGGTGTGACAATCAAAGTGCCCTCAAGCTTGACAAAGACCCAGTTCAACATCAGCATAGAAAACACATCGAGCTACACATGCACTTCATTAGAAAGCTCATTCATTATCAAGTTATTGAAGTGCTCTTTTGCCCTACAAAAGATCATGTTGCAGACATTTTCACAAAGTCTCTTATAGAAGCAAAGTTTTCCAAACTTCGATCTATGTTAGGAGTTTAGGAAGTTTTCATTAAGGGGGGATAGGCTCTAATGCCTTCTTCATTCTCCTATTGTGTCATTATTGTAAATCCTTCAATCCTATCCTAAGTTGTTCTTAAGGGGGGATGTTAGGATATTTATACACTTAGGAGTTAGTTAAGATCTACTTGGTCTAATATGTCGTTAGGTAAAAGTGTGTTTCTTTAGTATGCATTAGTATGTATTTGTAGTTAGGAAATCCGACGGTCACGATATGTTCCTGACATGGAGTGATTTGACGGTTCATACTCTCCTCGATCTTAACGGCCATTGATCCATGGATTAAGAACCGATTGGTCCATGATCTCTATTTAAATAGCATGGAGGGCCATTTGCCGATGATCGATTGTGAGAAACTCTCTTGTAAAATCTCTTTGTAATCTTTTTCTTTTCATTAATAAACTGCTCCAAGTGGTCGTGTTGGCTGGGGCCGTGGATGTTTCCCCGTAGGGGTTTTACCACGTGAAAACATCAGTGTGTTGATCTTTGATCTGGTTATGTGAGTGGTTACTGAAGGTGTTCGTCCTCTGTTGGAATACCTGTGTTTTCAAACACATGTTGGGTGTTTTCTCCTAAGTGTCAACGTTGGAAGGTATGAGACAACTTTCCGCATTAATGGACCAGGCAAGGAGTAAATTCCTACAGGACCCAACCTGTTATCCACCGTTAAAATGATTTTCTTACAAATTTATTGCTGAGTCATGTTACCAGTTAGGTAGGGATACTAACAATATTGTTATTGTATACATTCACTGCAATATGTTATGTATAGGTACATTTCTATGCACTATGATAAAGCAATATATTGTTGTGGATATTTATATGATAAGTGATATATTGTTATGGAGAGTGTTATTATTATGGTATCTATATGATAGTCTATACAATAAACGATATATTGTTATGGAAAATTTTATCGTTATGGTGTCTATATGATAAACGATATATTGTTATGGATAGTGTTATTCTTATGGATAGTTTAGAGGATAGTCTATAGTCTATATTGTTTATCGGAGCTAGGAGATTATGTAGAAATGGACAATATATGATTAATGATAGTCTATTACATGAGGTAATATGGATAGAATATATTTACATAGACTTAGTGGATTTTCTAAGGGTTATGATGGTCATGGTCACCAACTCTTTAATACAAATAAGTGTGTGAATCATAATACAATAACGATGGTATAATTGAAATATAATTGTAACAGACAAGTGGAGTTTAAATCTCCTTCATCCTTTAAGAGTGATAATGACGAAGACGTAAAACGCCTATGCATACATTAAAGGAATAATATATATTTAATGGATTATCTATGTGTCACAAACAATGTTGGAGATTATAGGAACTTTAATGTCCCCTAAAAAAAATTATATATTTATTTTTATTTGGGAAATTTGGGATATATTACATATGGTATCAAAGATGAAGGATACAACACTAGGACCTCAAGGAAAGGCCAAAATTATTTTTAATTCTTTTATTTCTATAGAAGAAAAACTAACAAATATGTTTACTGTTACAAACAAAAAAAAAATCGGTCTGTTGTGATAATGTTAGCATAGAATGAAGCATAAATAAGACCTAAAGAGAATCCAAATCAAGGAATTCTGAAAGAGACGACAGGGAATAACAATGAAGTAATTTCATCCACCCAAGTTTTTGAAACAATGAAGAACCTCATCGTCTAATTACAAGTGTTTAAAGGAGATAACGAAAAGATGAAAAAGGCACAGGAAGACCAGTTAGAAGTAAATGAAATGTTTCTACGTAGTATAGTAACAAAGAGGATCCCAAAGGACAATGACATGGATGAAGAAGTCACAAAAAGGTCCTCTAAAAACTCTGGTCAAGAAACAAAAAATGAGGATATTTCTTCCGAAGACACACCCATGACAGGAAATAAAACAACTACAGGAAGAAAAAGAAAACAAGTAGATTACTTGGAAGGTGAATTTAAGAAAATAAAACTGTCCACCTTTGATGGAGAATGAAGGATGGGTGAAGAGGTTGAAGCATGGCTACTAGATATAAATAAATACTTCCAAATTTACAATTAATCTAGTAATATGATAGTCAGAATTGCCATTTACAACTTGAAGGGAAAAGCAAGTATCTTGTGGAAAGACCCGAAATTGGCTAAGGGATTGAAGGAGAAACAAATGGAATGGTCATATTTTAAGAAATATTTCAAGAAGGAATATTTGTCAGAAATATATTATGAAAGAAAGACTAAGGAATTCTACGAGATAAGACTCAGACAAATGACCATGGATGTTCTGATAAATAAATTTCTAGAACTATTGAGATTTGTACCATACATCCAAGAAGAAAAGTAAAGATACAACAATTCTTAAGCTCTCTACCACAATTGTACAAATACAGAATTGAATTTGGCAATCCCAAGACTTTAAATGAAGTTTTTATAAAGGCTTAGATGTGCTATGATCAGTAAAAACAGAGTTCTAAATGTCCCAAGGCATGGAAGGACAAGAAACATGACATAATGAATTAGCGAAAGAAAGACTTCCAACCAACCCCTTTTCTGAATATGGAAAAAAGTTTCCAAAATAAGGACTATCATTCCAACACCCATAGTGCTCAAGCGGGAGCTAGATCAATTAACCTCGGAGTCAAGAAAGTTGGGGACAACCCTAGAGAACCATTGAAGTGTTGGGACTGTGGAGAACCTCACTTGAGGCGAAATTGTAATATATGAATGTATCGTGTGTATGAATTATGGTTGTTAATTCCAAATCATGTGTAAATTTCCCAATTTTCGAAAAAAAAAAATTACATTACACATGATAAACTTACACACGATTTACATTCAGAGCTCTGATATAGTACATATATACATATAATCATGGGAAAATGATTACAATCCAGAGGATACAAACAAGTGTGTTGTTTCAAATGAATAAGGTCCTATCAATTTTCTATATATTTACACAGAATATAAATTATGAAATTTCCCATAGAGTGTTAATATTGATACATATATACCCAGAATGTAAATTATAAAATTTCCGAGAGAGGTTTAATATATATATATATATATATATATATATATATATAGAAGTCAACTACAAAACATTCCTACAGAGTTCATTTTAAGTATGGTAGATTATACCATATGCAATGAAAAATAAAATTTGTTTGGGGACATTAAAGTTCCTAGAATCTCCGACATTTTTTAGACACAGAGATTATCCATTAAATATATCTTATTCCTTTAATGTACATGCATAACAATTTTACTTATTTTTCATTATCCCTCTTAAATGGTGAAGGATATTTAAACTCCACTTGTTTCTTACTGTTATATTTCAATTATAGTATCGTTACTGGATTATGAATCACATACTTATTTGTATTAAAGAGTTGGTGACCATGACAGTCATAGCCCATAGAAAATACACTAAGTCTATGTCAAGATATGTTATCCAAATTAAATCACGTAATAGACTATCATTAATCATATATTGTCCACTTCTACATAATCTCCTAGATCCGATAAAGAATATAGACTATAGACTATAGACTATCCTATAGACTATCTATAACAATAACACTATCCATAAAAATATATATTTTATCATATAGACACCATAATGATAACAATATCCATAGAAATATATCATTTATCACATAGACTATCATATAGATACCATAACAATAACACTATCCATAACAATATAGCGTTTATCATATAACTATCCACAACAATGTATTTCTTTATGATAGTGCATTGAAATGTATCTATACATAACATATTGCAGCGAAGATATACCATAACAATATTGATAGTAACCCTACCCAACTAGCAACGTGACTCAGAAATAAAGTGGTTCAGAAATTGTTTTAATGGTGGATGATAGGTCGGGTGCTATAGGAATTTAATCCTAGCCTAGTCCATTAATGGGGAAACTTTTCTCGTACCTTCTAGAGTTGACACTTAGGAGAAAACTCCCAACATGGGTTCACCACCTCCCTCGACTTCACATGGTAGTGACATGGGGTGTACCAACTGTTATTACTCATCTGGCGAGGCCCTCGAGGTAACCCTTATTTTCGTTCTTTCCCCCTTAGTCTATAACACACACTACTTCTCTGTTGTATACGACTGGTGGTTTCCATAAGGATCGACTATGTTGAGTGATGGCCTCTGCGCTGTATACGACTGATGGTTTTCATAAGGCTCAACTTTGTGAGTGATGGAAGGAGGGAACACACATCTGTGGTTCTTTTATGGGCAAGGGTAAGTAAAAAGTTATTTTTTTTATGTTCTCCTTATCTCGTGAATGTAATCTCTGTTTTAGTGCAATGTAAAAATAAAAGAAAGGTTCCATGAACATACTTCTCACTTTTTCTTTTCCTTTGTTTGAGGATTTACAATGTATTATAGTTGCACCTCCGTAGCATTTTCCTCTCGGGATTACACTATGTTTATGGTCCCTTTGTAACATATATGATATGCCTTGAGACTTAACGCTCGGTTTCGAGGCTTATTTTGTTTTCTCTTGGTTGTGTGACATCCCCAGAAATAAAGTATTTTTGA
Source organism: Picea engelmannii (assembly GCA_009831015.1). Classification (NCBI taxonomy): domain Eukaryota; kingdom Viridiplantae; phylum Streptophyta; class Pinopsida; order Pinales; family Pinaceae; genus Picea; species Picea engelmannii. Next base: position 30,994 of record ML788401.1, read on the forward strand.
AATTTAAAATTTATTGGAAAATTATTCCATTTTTAGAAAATTCGAATTTGGAAATTATTTTCCATTTATGGCAATTTCGAATTTCGAATTTGATAATTGTAGTTAATTGTTATGACTACTGGACAAAGATCTAATTTCACCCAACTAACTATTTGACTATGTCACTTGTATGAAAACAAAATATTTTATATTGATTGCAGGAGGACAAATGGAACAACCATGTTAAAATCAACTGACCATGACTCCATGAGTGGGGAACATGTTGGAACTACCTCTGGGATGATTGTTACAAGTGTCAAATCAGAGATTTGGCCATTGGAAGCCCCTGAAAATCAGGGATTTAGAAAGCTGTTAAAATTCCCAAGGGAGGGAAAAATACCAAGGCAAAAATATTTTATTGATAAATAGCATATGTGAGAAGGCAGGATGTTGCCTAGTATTCTTGGGAAAAGTAAAAACTATGTACTTGTTGTTATGAACACTAAATATTAAGTGTGAGGCAAGGAGAGGATGACAGTGAGAGGAAGACATTGTTGAAGAGGAGATTCTAGGGATGATTTTAAGGATGGAAATTTATTTTAAAATGTATAAACCTTGACGAATCTTACTAATCCTTCATATGACAACTATAAATGATTGGAGATATTTTTGTAAAAATATTCAAATTTCTAAGGATTTTATATAGTTTTTATAAAAAAATTGTGATTTTTAAGGTAAAATAATTTTATCCTATAGAATTTGGGCGAATCATTTTTAAAATAGCGAATCTTGTTTTTGGAAAAACCATGGAAAATTAGCCCATGAGCAAAATGTAGCCCCTGAAATCATCCCTGGGAGATTCCAAGTTTTCCCTCATGGACTCATGGTCAGGCTAGGGGGTGAATCGAGCAAGTGATTTGGCTGCCGTGTTCTATGGTTGGGAGGAATGTGGTTGCTCCCTTTGTCTTCCCACTAGCCAATTCAGATATGTTGCTCTACCCTTCTCTGTTTGAATGACTGTATCTAATGGTTGTAATGTATCTGTTGCAAGATTATATCTAATTTATGTCATGCATCTATTTGAATGACTATGTCTATTGCTGTAAGTCATCTATGTGAAGGGTCATATCTATTACTGTAATATGTTTGCTTGAATGATTATATCTGACTGCTAAAATGTATCTGTTACGGAAGGTGAAGTATTGTTTTGGACGTAATCTGTCTGTTGATGCAAAGTCATGATAGACTACCAAATTCTAGAGTTGTCCCTCCTATAGTTAGAATGCTAGACATAAACACCTATAAGTATGCATATAACTGAGTATGGAAATGAGTTGATTAACTTCAATTATGTGTCTCCTATCTGTATTTAAATTGTAGACAGATTTGTTTATGTATGACCAGATTTAAGCAAGTATATATATATACATATATATACAAACTAGACTATATGCAATTCTGTAATTAAAATTTCCAGGAAAACAAATATAGATCCTATGGAACTTCGGTATATAGTTATGAACTTATGATAAAATAAAATTTATATATACATGTATACATAGATGTACAGATCTATTTACTATTGGCGTATTTTATAGATAATATTGACTAAAAGAGAATTTAGTAACTCTAACGGAAAATTGTCTTGTGCAGAGAGTGATTGTTTTGTTATGCCAACAAACTCATTTGTCTATCGGTAATCAACTATTTTTATGAGTAAATAAATAACCCTAAAAGTGAGTCTCGAGACCCCTCCTAGGTCTCTTCATAGTACCAAACTTTGTCTTGATGGATAGTATATGTACAGACTTATAGATTAAATCTATTGGACATGTTAGTGAAGCCGAAATTATAACTTTGTCACACATGTGCTTTTTCTTAGAACAAAAGTAAGAGGACAAGTATAAACAAACAGGGAGTTATGAAAAATTTATTGCAAAATTCATAGAAGTAGTCTGAGTATATGTATGCCCTCTTGTATGATATAAATACTACCTTAGGTTGCAGAAGTAGGATATTGCATACTCAGTGAATGGCCTTTGCATATGATTATTTTTGTAAAGAAACTAAACCAAGCATAAATGACAGAATTCATAAACTTTTAATCCAACTCTGTATAATTACCTAAGGCATGGACCAGTTCATACCATTCATGACAACAAATCTTATAATTTCAGAAATTTTGTTTGCGCAGGAGTAAGATAGGGCAAGAGAATATAATCGTATTTATTTTTTCAAATGTCAAGTTACAACATAATAAAAACCTGATTGAGCTTTTTCGGCCAATCCTTTAGTTTTGAAATCAACCCTTGTTTGGGCTGTGGAATTTGATGTAGGAGCATCAACTCACGTCATCCAGTCAGCTACGTCAAGCGCATGCATTTAAGGCCAAAGACAGGCGTAGCCCTCATTTTGATTTTAAATTAAATGTAATTAGATTTCTTAAGTTGTTGAGCTGGGAAGCCATGCATTTGCACATGCTGTAGATAAGATAGGCCTTTAATGGTTGCAAGGCTAAGATCTAGATCCGGATTGTGGACTAGATAACCCATTCAATGTAATTGAATAGGGTAGGTAGGTTGGAGGGAAGAGCTCGAAGAGCCCCTTAGGAAGAAAAGATTTTTGGGGATATCATTTTAGGGGGTTGGTAAGAGTTAGAGTCTGCGAGTAGAGAGCAGAAAAGAAGAGTCGAGACCTTGTTACAAGCTATGCTCAGGAACACCTTGTAAATACAAGAATTTTTCATTTTAATATAAACAACAATTTTTTCCTTCATATTTATGTGTTGAATGAATGTCTGTAAGTGTTCTTTATATACTGTGAATGTACGTTATGTTTATTCATTTGTAGGAGTTGGTTTGGTTTCAAGATTGAGAGGTCTTTGAGGCTTCACACCAAGAGGGTGTGACAGAACGTTGTGGGTTCTGATAGCCGTGCATAAAGGGTGCATTTCTGAACTTTGCGGAGTCAGACAGAGGTGTGCCAGGTGGGCACAGAAGTTGAAACCAACAACTCAGAGGAAGACCTCGGGGTTGCTGAATACCTTGGAGGCAAGGCTGTGTATGAGAAAACACAGTTGCAGACAAAAAATCTCTTTGATTTTTGTAAAGATCTTCCAAGTGGGCATTGAGCATATGCATAGTGATGCACTAGGGAACTCTGCTGTGAGTTCGTAAGAAGCAAGAATCACGGAGGATTCTTGATACTCTGCTAGGCATGCTTGGAGTAAGTACTTTAAGTGCACGAAAGGGATTCAGTGGAGTTCAGAAGAAGGAGGAAGCCCTGAGGAGTTCTATAAGAGGCTCTTCCAAGTGGGCATTGAGTGTATTCACAGGGTTATTGAATACCTGGAAATACTCAACAATAGGTGGCTTGAGTAGACTAAGTGCCAAGAGGGCCTCATAATTCTCCATCTACAAGAGAAGGAAAGAATATTTATTCCCTTAAGGTATGAGGAGCAGAAAAGCTCATAAGAGACAACACTTGTGTGTGTGTACGAAGACTCTGTAGGTGTGTGCAGAGTCGAAGGGAGTCAAGCATTTGAAAGTGTTTGAAGGTTTGTTGCAAGGAGTGCGAGCAGGGGTTTTTCTGAAAGGCTCAGAGTTGGATAAATCTCAGAAGGAATTGGAACTTCGAAGGAACCGAAGGGAGGCAAGAGGCCAAGTACCTTGAAAGTTTGAAGGAAGGAGTAGTGATGAGGGAAGGCAGGAGGACGAGTTCCGCGAAGAGAGACACCTTGTTTAGTTTGTGCAAAGGTGCTCAGAGGAGGAGATGGACGGTCGAAATTCTCTGTGGAGAATCCGTGAAGTCCCGTGAGACATTAAATATCATGGAGGAGTAGGGGAGATACGATGAGTATTCCCAAAGGTTCTAAGCTTAGGAGGAGTAGGACCATAGATCCAAGCCACAAGGGTCGTGGGATTTACAAGAAGATTCCTATTTCGGGATTTCGTAGGTGGAAGTCCCATAAAGTTTGCAATGGGAATCACGATATCACGAAATGCGAAGTCTCAAAGGATAAAAAGATGGTGTGGGGCTAGAGGAGTCAATGAGGTGGACAGGTGGCGTACTATCGGCATGGAATCAAACTTCGTTGACCATTTCGGAGTTTCACGAGTCAAAGTCCCGAAAGCCTTGCATCAGGACTCGTGAACTCATGAAGTGCGAAGTCCCAAAACGGAGAGGAGTATAGTTGTGAGGCTAGCATCGAGAAATATGTCAAAGTCTGACACTTCGGGATTTCAGGGAATATAGCATTGGGATTTTGGGGTTCGTGGAGTGGATTTTCATGTCATCGAAACTCGCAAACTCACGAAAGTCGAAAAGCCAGAGTTGAATGTTTTGGAAGTTCAGGATTCGGGGGTCATAGTGAGCAGGTGCTCGACCATAGGATTCGCGATATCGAGGGAGGAATCTCACGAGGTTTCACTGTGGGTGCAGATTTCCCGAAAGGGAAATAGAAGAGCCATTGCAAAGCTCTTCGGACTAGTGTAAGGGAAAGATCTTGTTGATGTGGACCTTCCGACCCGTGGGTTGAGGGGGCCTGTGTCAATTATGGTATCAGAGCTAGAATTCACTTGTATATTTCAGGTGAAGTGAGGCAAAGGAAGACAGGGTTGTTGAAGACTCTGTGCTGATTGTTCGCGGGTAGGCAGTAATCGAGAAGACAGTCAGCAAGACTGTAGGAAGAGGCTGAAGCACTCATGTTTTCAAGAGTGAGCAGGAGATTTTCCAGGAGGGAAGATAGGGACAGTGATATGGCTACTGAAGGCTGTATATTTGCTGGAAGAAAGGACCTAGAGTTGATGAGCGACGTAGAATGGGATGAAGAACTCGTTGAGATGAACGCGAGACTGGATAAGCTAGAAATTGAGATGCGGTAGAAAACCAAGTCAAGATGGGTATATGAATGGCCCATGAGGAAGCCGAAGGTAAAATGGCCAGTCAAGGAGTTGATGGCTAGAAGACAGCATAAGATGTTAAGAGGATGGTTGAGGCATACTAAAAACCTCGACGAACCTAAGGAAATGGTTCAGATATGTGAACCAAAGACTAGGAGAATTCTCGGTGAAGAGAATGAAATGGGATCAACTGAAGATCTCAAGAACTGCCAGGAGGGCAGAGAGGAAATTCCAAATTGCCAGGTGGGAAAGGAAATGAGATCAGATGAAGATCTCATGGACTATCAGGAGGACAACCAAGGAATTTCACATTTCCAGCTGGGCAATGAAATGAGGTCGATGTGGGATCTCACAGACTGCTAGGAGGGCAGCGAAAGGTTTCCAGTTTTCCAGGTGGGCAAGGGAACAACGATGGAATTAGTTTATTCCATGGACTACCAGGAGGGAAGCAGGAAAATCCCATATTTCCAGGTGGGCAGGGATGAGCAGGTGAGTTTAGATCAACACAAGGAGCTAACAAAGCAGGTAAACTCAAAAGTGAGTTTGGATCAGCAGGTGTAGCTGACACAAGAGGAAGATCAGGAGAATCTTCTAATGATTGGAGGAATTCAGATATTCCTACCACTTAGCCCAGAGGAGGTAGAAATATGTGTTGCAGATGCAGCAACAACAAAAGGATAGCCAATGGAGATTGTCAAGAAAGAACTGGAGCAGATATTAGAAGCTGCCCAAGAGGAAGAAGAGAATGAGCATTCTGAGGAGTGTCTCAATGCTTTCAACCAGGAAGCTGAGGAAGCTACAACACTAAAGCTGGCAGCAGAAGAAGCTGAAGAGAAGGCAGATAGATTGATCACTCCATGGGAGATGGAGCTAAAAATGTTGGAGAATTGGTTGAACAATCCAGAGCCAGCAGGAGAACTGGCAGAAGGTGAGCTTTCAGGGAAGGTAACTGTCCAGCAGGACAGTCAACAAGAGACTACAGAGATGTGATTTGCAGCAAGTTGGCAATTTGCAGCCACGGGAGAAGATGAAGAAAGCATGGGAGATCATAGTGATATGCCCATTTGCAGAAAATTTTTGCAGCTGAGGAGACTGCATGAGCAGAGCCAGCCACTGGAGCAGTTGGATGAGGTGATCGAGCAGATCAGAAGGCTGATGTTAGGGTCAGCAAAGACTGCCAACAAGGAAAAGCTGGGCAGAAAAGAAGCAACAACAACAGTAGCAGCAACAGTGAATAAGCAACAAAAACAATAGGGAGATGGAGCAAGGAGACAACTCCAGAGAATGATTTGGGATCCAGGAGGATTTCCTTAAGCTGAGAGGGGAAGCTCATGAGCAGGAGCTCATGAATTTTAGAGCTGAGGAGTATGATGAAGGAGCATCATCTCACGTCATCTAGCCAACCAGCCAGCCACGTCAAGTGCATGAATTTAAGGTCGAAGAGAGGTGCAACCCTCGTTTTGATTTGAAATTAAATGTAATTAAATTGCTTAAGTTGTTGAGCTGGGAAGCCATGCCTTTGTGAAGGCTATAGATAAGATAGGCCTTTAATGGTTCCAAGGCTGAGATCTAGATCCGGATTGCATACTAGATAGCCCATTCAATGTAATTGAATAGGGTAGGTAGGTTGGAGGGAAGAGCTCAAAGAGCCCCTTAGGAAAAAGAGATTTTTGGGGATCTCATTTTAGGGGGTTGGTAAGAGTTAGAGTCTGGGAGTAGAGAGCAGAAGAGAAGAGTTGAGACCTTGTTACAGGCTGTGCTTAGGAAGACCTTGTAAATACAGGCATTTTCCATTTTAATATAAACAATAGTTTTTTCCTTCATATTTATGTGTTGAATGAATGTCTGTAAGTGTTCTTTATACACTGTGAATGTACGTTATGTTTATGGATTTGCAGGAGTTGGTTTGGTTTCAGGCTTGAGAGGTCTTTGAGGCTTCACACTAGGAGGGTTTGACAGAATGCTACGGGTTCTGATAGCCATGCATAGAGGGTGTATTTCTGAACTCTGCGGAGTTAGATAGAGGCGTTCCAGGTGGGCACATAAGTTGAAACCAACAACTCAGAGGAAGACCTCGGGGTTGCTGAATACCTTGAAGGCAAGGATGTGTATGAGAAAACACAGTTGCAGAAAAAAACTCTCTTTGAGTTATGTAAAGCTCTACCAAGTGGGCATTGAGTATATGCATAGTGATGCACTAGGGAACTCTGCTGTGAGTTCGTAAGAAGCAAGAATCACGGAGGATTCTTCATACTCTACTAGGCGGGCTTGGAGTAAGTACTTTAAGTGCCAGAAAGGGATTTGGTGGAGTTCAGAAGAAGACGGAATCCCCGAGGAGTTCCGTAAGAGGCTCTGCCAAGTGGGCATTGAGTGTATTCACAGGGTTATTGAATACCCGAAAATACTCAGCAATAGGTGGCTTGAGTAGACTGAGCGCCAAGAGGGCCTCGTATGATCAAGGGATCAAATTTTGCTCAAAAATTCAAAGTGCTTGAAATCGCTTCAAATCGAACGAGAGCATAGGCCTCGTCGTTGTGAACCCAACACAACTATTTTGGGTTCAAACAGATGTCGGGAGCGAGAGATATCACGATCTGTTCGAATCGTCAAACAGGTAAAAAAAGGACGTTGACTGTGTAGTCCATACAGGCTGACATGGCAGAGACCGTACACTGACATGGCAGAGGTGACATGGCAGTTTCGGATTGGCTAGTTGGATGAATCATGTTTCAACACATGGCATTTTTTGGTTTGTGGTTGAGTGCCACGTGGCCCAGTCATGGGCTTCCACGTGGCACCATTGTATTGGGTATTGGTTCAAAATTATATGGAGTCCGTGGGATTTGAACCCCAGACCTCCCCCACCGGTCAAGCCTTAACAAAGTCCACCTGACCAATATACCATGCGTTGGTTCTTATAATGTATATGGTAAAATATATATTTGAATTTGATTAAAAGTTAATGTGGCGGGGGGTCGGGCTGGGGCTTAGCCCCAGCCCGCGGTTATATTACGAATACCATATGACCATTACATATGTGAATGCACGTGAATATATAACGGAGCCCCGGTTGCATACATTCAAACCATATGAACATTGTGTAAGTGAGAGTTTGGTGTTGGTTTCAAATGGTTGGGTTTTGCGCTGACACGTGTCGCGCCCACAACAAATCTTTGAACATAGCCCCTTTTTCTTATAGCGCACAGTCGTATGGATGACCCATGTGCCCCTGAGTTTGGCGGTTAGGGGCTGGTGCACCCGTAACCGTCCTACATTTCACACCGTTGGTGCAATTTCATTCGATGCTGGGTTTTTACACTTTAAATAGCATGTGTGCTAGGTTGAATGAACAAGGGTGCAATTTGTAGATGCAGAGACAGCAAGCTTGAAGGGGAGACTTCCAGGAAGCCTAACTTCTTCATTTTTTGGCCAAACGAGGTGCCGAAAAAGCCCAGCTAGGGGTTTTTGGATTCTCTGAAGCCATTGGAGCAGTCTGTTGGTCAATTTGAGCATTGTAAAGCACGTTTTTGAGCACTTTGAGAAAATAATAATAATGATCCATTGGAAGCTAGACTAGGAGATGTAGCCCAAGAGAGGGGTGAACTCCTTTATCATTTGTTGTGCTATGTGTTTATGTTCATTGATTATGCTACTGTTTATGTGAATCTTAAATGAGTAAATCTTATTAATAATGTGTTGCAAATTTGATCCATTTTCTTTGAACACATAAAATTTAACTTGCAAATATTTTCAAGATTACAAGTCTTCTTCATTTTTAGATCAAGTTGGTATCAGAGCACTGGTTTTTGAAGACTTGATTATTTGCAAGTGTTTTGTTTTCTGATGCTCACAAGGTTGAAACTCATAAGAGGAGAAGGTCAACTTGTGGAGCCAAGTTCTCATCCTTCAAGGAGGAAGCATATAAAATCACCACAAGTTTCAAGGAGGCATTCACCAAGTATGGCTCATGAAGAAAGTCATGAACATGTTCCTGCAGAAGATGAAGATCTCAGAAAGGCTGTCATGGAAATGAGAGAGATGATGAAGATCTTGATGGAAAGGAATGCA
>ML788401.1:48992-72830 GCA_009831015.1 Picea engelmannii
TCAGGGTCAAAACGCTGGGTTTTGAAAACCTGAAAGATATGTATGCAGGTGATGCTGATTTCGGAGAAGCTTATGAAGCAGCCGAGAATCCGGTGCTCAGAGATAGGAGCCCATGGATAGATTTCTTGATACAGGATGGATTGTTGTTCAAAGGCAATCAATTTTGCATTCCAGATTGCTCTATGAGAGAGAATTTGGTACGAGAAAATCACAGCGGTGGACTAGCGGGTCATTTCGGGCATGACAAAACATTCGCAAAGCTGGGCGAATCATATTTTTGGCCAGGTATGCGTGCAGATGTGAAGAGGTTTGTTGACAGGTGCAGGATATGTCAACATGCGAAGGGCAAGAAACAAAACACAGGGTTATATCAGTCGTTGCCTATACCCGAAAGGCCATGGGAAGCCATTAGCATGGACTTTGTGTTGGGATTACCGAGAACTCAGCGAGGAGTTGATTCCATATTTGTTGTGGTGGATAGGTTCTCGAAGATGGCACATTTCATCCCGTGCCATAAGACCAACGATGCAACCCACATCGCAATTTTTTTTTTCAAAGAGATTGTGCGATTGCATGGATTACCAAGAAGCATAGTCTCGGATCGGGATACCAAGTTCATAGGTCATTTTTGGAGGACACTATGGAAGAAGCTGGGGACTGACTTAGCATTCAGTTTTGCTTACCATCCGCAAACAGATGGGTAGATCAAAGTGGTCAACAGAATCTTGGGAGATCTGTTGAGAAGCCTGGTGACGGAGCATCACACCAGTTGGGATCAGATCTTACCACAGGCAGAGTTTGCGTACAACGATTCTGTGAATCGGAGTACAGGTAAGAGTCCGTTTCAAATTTTGTATGGAACATAGCCGAGAGGAGTGTCTGAGCTCAGAGAGCCCGAACAGGCTGAGACTAGCAGTGCAAGAGATGAGGAGTTCGTTGAGGCAATGCAGGAACTTCACACACAGGTGAAGGAGCGATTGCAGAAAGCAAACCAGGAATACAAGCGCAGAGCCGATCAGAGGAAAAGACAACTTCAGTTTGAAGTTGGAGACATGGTTCTGGCACACTTGAGGAAATAAAGGTTCCCAAGGGGAACATACAATAAGCTCAAGATGAAGAAAATCGGGCCATGCAAAATCCTGAAGAAATTTGGGGAAAATGCATATGAGCTTGAGTTGCCAGAGGGCATTGGGATATCTCTGATTTTTAATATTTCGGATTTATACCCATATAAAGTCGAAGATGCATGAGCTGGAACTGATGAACAAACAGTGGTCCAATGGCAGAAGCAGTTGCCAGTGGCACAAAAGCCTCAGATGGAATGCATACTGGATAAAAGAGTAGGGAAGAAGACCAGGAGAAAGCAGTATTTTGAATACCTGGTGAAATGGAAAGATCACCCAGTGGAGGATGCTAGCTGGGAGACAGAAACAATGATTTTGAAGCATGGGCAAACTGTGCAGGAGCTCATGAGCAGGAGCCCATGAAATATTTTGAGCCGAGGAGTATGATGCAGGAGCATCGCTCACCTATCAAGCGAGCCAGCGCGTGGAGCAAGGAGAGACCAGCTGGACATCGCCAGCATTCAAATTTTGAAACATTGAAATATGGCTGCACCAAACATTAAACGTTGATGTGATGAAGCACATTTGTACATGTAACGGACCTTGAGCAGATAAGCTCTCGTCCTTAGGTAGTTGAGGCGTTTACTTAAATTTAATGCAAGTAGATAAATAAATTAAGTCTAGATTAGACAGTTTGGTTTGAGAGGGAAAACAGAATATAGGCACCCTCCTTTGTATTATTATTCAGCATTTGCATTGGAAGAGAAAGAAGAGCAGAGCAGAGATCTTGTGAAGAAACTCCATGTATAGACATTGAATTAATAGGAAAGCTTTTATTCAATTCCATGGATGTGTTTAGTCTCTTTGTGTTGTTGGTATTATGCTGTTGCATATTTGCTTCTTTTTATGTGTATCTTCTATATGCTGCTTGTGTGATAGCATATCAGGTTCGTAACCTGAGGGAAGGAGTTTCAATTGTTTCTCTGCTTAGGCCAGGAGATTCCTGCATCGAGTGCAGTTGAATACCTCCGCATAGAGTGCGTCGAGGAGGCTAAGTAGTTGAACTTTTGATCTCTGTTGCCCAGAGTGAGTTGGATTATTCGAACCGTGCAGGTGAGTGCCGACCGGATTGAAGTCTCAGAGCCCAGTCTGAGTGGAAGAGGACTAGACTGTGTTAGTAGGAGGGCACAGGTGTAACTGCCTTTAACGCTTTAAGAGCTATTGGCAGTTGAGCGTAGGAAGAATGCGAGGAGTCATCTGAAGGAGTCAGAGATAGACATAAGCTCAGGAGGGATAGTTCCTTGTAAACATCTCAGGAACAGACCTGAGAAAATTACCTTTGTGTCTCCGTGGAGACAGACTCCAGCGGAGTTCATACAGGACCAAGGTGGTGAAGCGGAGGAACTCTTCAAGAGGAAGAGAATCGACGATTTAGAGTTGTCAAGGAGAAACCCGAAATCCCGAGAGCCGTCAGATCGTGGAAGAGGTGCACGGGAGATAGCCGTGAGCTCAGGCGGAGAAGAATCAAAGCCCATTGGGCTTCGGGGTATCGGCATTCGGGAACGGACGAGGAGAGGATTCACACCTCGTAGAATCGCGAGACGTGATTCCCCGAATGGATCTGAGCCGTTGATCGGAGAGGGGACACGTGGCGCAGGATCCCTGTGGATCGGGTTTCGACGTTCGACGTTCTCGGAGGCAAGTGTTCAACCCTTTTGAAATCGCGACCGGTGATTTCCCGAATCGATCTGAGTCGTTGATCGGAGAGGGGACACATGGCGCAGGATCCCTGTGGATCGGGTTTCAGCGTTCGGCATTCCCGGAGGTAAGGGTTCAACCCCTTTGAAATCGCGACCGGCGATTTCCCGAATCGATCGGAGCCGTTGATCGGAGGGTGGACACGTGGCGGAAGATCTGGAGGAGTCGGAGTTCGGGGTTTTGTAGGGTCTGTGACCTTGTGCATCAGGAGGTGCGAACTCCCGAATTGTGAAATCCCGATTGAATGAGAGGGAGAGAGGTGTCAAGACGTGGGCCTGTCCATGGGATGTCGACACGTGGCATCGGAGAATCGGGGTTCGGGGTTTTGTGATGCAAGTGAATTGTGACCGGTGAAATCGCAATCCCGCGATCCCCGATCGCACAAGCAAAGGAGGTGACATAGCTGAGTGGGACCCCCAGAGCGGGTGGAGGATAGGTGTCATCGGACTTCGGGGTTTCGGAGTTCGGTGCTTCGGGGTTCTCGACCGTGAGGAAACTTTTCATCGTGGATTCGTGATCCGCGAAATCCCAAAGAGGACGCGGCAAGGTGGGTCCACAGGATATAGTGGAAGACAGGTGGTGTCAATTCGGAGTTCGGGGTTCAGGGATTTGAAGGGGTAGTGAAACATAACACCACCATTCCCGATTTCCCGATAGGGAAAATCCCGATAGTGGGAGAGTTGACCCATTGACCATCGGGGGTCGGGGTTTTGTTTTGCATGGGAACTGTGTTCGCGTGAACCGCGAACTCCCGAAGCGCGATTTCCTGAGTTCCGAAAGGGAGACCCCCGAGAAAGAAAGCTGTGGGTAGGAGAACTCCCAAGAGGAGTTGAAGAGCATTGATTCTTCGGGCGTGAGAAGTAGAAGGTCCTGGTGGAGCGGCCTGCTTGGTGAGGGGTAGGTTGCGTCAAATGTGGAGTATCTTCGAGTTGGTCTTAAAGGTACCAATCCAAGAAAATCCAAGTGGATTGAGGTTGGAAGGGTGAGGGAACTATACCCTCATCTTCACATAGACTAAATATAGTCTTTTGGAGGTCCAAAAGCTTCCCAATGGGGAGGTGTGATCAGGGGATCAAATTTTGCTCAAAAATTCAAAGTTCTCGAAATCACTTCAAATCGAACAAGAGCGTAGGCCTCATTTTTGCGAACCCAACGCAACTCGTTTGGGTTCAAATGGACATCGGGAGCGAGAGATATCGCGATCTGTTCGAATCGTCAAACAGGTAAAAAAAGGATGTTGACTGTGCAGTCTGTACAGGCTGACGTGGCAGAGACCATACGCTGACATGGAAGAGGTGACGTGGAAGTTTCAGATTGGATGACAGTTGGATGAATCATGTTTTGACATGTGGCAGTTTTTGATTTGTGGTTGAGTGCCACGTGGCCTAGTCATGGGCTGCCACGTGGCACCATTGTATTGGGTATTGGTTCAAAATTATATGGAGTCCGCGGGATTCGAACACAGGACCTCCCCCACCGGTCAAGCCTTAACAAAGTCTTCCCGACCAATATACCATGCGTTGGTTCTTATAATGCATATGGCAAAATATATATTTGAATTTGATTAAAAGTTAATGTGGTGGGGGGTTGGGCTGGGGCTTAGCCCCAACCCGCGGTTATATTATGAATACCATATGACCATTACATATGTGAATGCGCACGAATATATAACAGAGCCCCGGTCTCATACATTCAAACCATATGACCATTGTGTAAGCGAGAGTTTGGTGTTGGTTTCAAATGGTTGGGTTTTGCACCGACACATGTCGCGCTCACAACAAATCTTTGAACGTTGCCCCATTTTCTTATAGCGTGCGGTCGTATGGATGACCCATGTACCCCCAATTTTGGCGGTTAGGGGATGGAATCCCCATAACCGTCCTACAGTTCACACCATTGGCGCGGTTTCATTCGGTGTCGGGTTTTTACGCTTTAAATAGCGTGTGTGTTAGGTTGAATGAACAAGGGTGCAATTTGTAGATGCAGAGACAACAAGCTTGAAGGGGAGACTTCCAGGAAGCCTAACTTCTTTGTTTTTTGGCCAAAGGAGGTGCCGAAAAAGCCCAGCTAGGGGTTTTTGGATGCTCTGAAGCCATTGGAGCAATCTGTTGGTCAATTTGAGCATTGCAAAGCACGTTTTTGAGCACTTTGAGAAAATAATAATAATGATCCATTGGAAGCTAGACCAGGAGATGTAGCCCAAGAGAGGGGTGAACTCCTTTATCATTTTTTGTGTTATGTGTTTATGTTCATTGATTATGTTGTTGTTTATGTGCATCTTAAATGAGTAAATATTATTAATAATTTGTTTCAAAGTTGATCCATTTGCTTTTAACACATAAAATTTAACTTGCAAATATTTTCAAGATTACAATTATTCTTCATTTTTAGATCATCGTAATTCTCCATCTACAGGAGAAGGAAAGAATACTTATTCCCTTAAGGTCTGAGGAGCAGGAAAGATCAAAAGAGACAACACCTTTGTGTGTGTGTGAAGACTCTACAGGTGTGCGCAGAGTCGAAGGTTTTCAATCATTTGAAAGTGTTTGAAGGTTTGCTCCAAGGAGTGCGAGCAGGGGTTTTTCTGAAAGGCTCAGAGTTGGAGAAATCTCAGAAGGAATTGGACCTTCGAAGGAGCTAAAGGGAGGTAGGAGGCCAAGTCCCTTGAAATTTTGAAGGAAGTCGTAGTGACGAGGGACCGCAGGAGGACGAGTTGCACGGAGAGAGACACCTTGTTTAGTTTGTGCAGAGGTGCTGAGAGGAAGAGACAGACGGTCAGAATTCTCTGTGGAGAATCCGCGAAGTCTCGTTAGCCATTAGATCTCACGAAGGAGCAGGGGAGATACGGAGAGTATTCCCAAAGTTTCTAATATTAGTAGGAGTAGGACCATAGATCCAAGCCACAAGGGTCGTGGGATTTGCAAGAGGATTCCTATTTCGGGATTTTGTAGGTGGAAGTCCCGTAAACATTGCAACGGGAATCGCGATATCATGAAACACAATGTATCGAAGGCTAAAAGGATGGTGTGGGGCCAGAGGAGTCAGCGAGGTGGATAGGTGGCATACTATCAAAATGGAATCAAACTCTATTGACCATTTCAGAGTTTCACGAGTCGAAGTCCTGAAAGCCTTGCATCAGGACTCGCGAACTCGCGAAGTGCGAAGTCCCAAAATGGCGAGGAGTATAGTTGTGGGGCCAACGTCGAGAAACTTGTCGGAGTCTAACACTTTGGGATTTCAGGGAATATAGTATCGGTATTTTGGGGTTCGTGGAGCGGAGTTTCATGTCATCACAACTCGTGAACTCGCGAAACCCAAAAAGCTAGAGTTGACTGTTTTGGAAGTTCGAGATTCAGGGGTCATAGTGATCAGGCGCTCGGCCACAGGATTCGTGATATCGCAAAGTCCGATTCCCCGAAGCGTGAGGGAGGAATCTCATGAGGTTTCACTGTTGGTGCAGATTTCCCGAAAGGGAAATAGAAGAGCCATTGCAAACCTCTTCGGGCCAGTTTAAGGGAAAGATCGTATTGACATGGACCTTCCGACCCGCGGGTTGAGGGGGCCTGTGTCAATTATGCATCAGAATTTAACAATCAAAGTATCACAACACTAAATAACCTCTATGAAAAAGGAAACATTCTTGTGATTGAAATTGTCATAGCTTTTGGAGGAGGTCATAATGCAACCCGATTTCCTTTCACACAAACGACAATGGTTTTCATCCAAGTATCTGCATAGTCGAAACCCTGCAAACATTGGGACAAAACCATTACAACTAGTTCTACATACAGGACATGACTTAATTAAGTAGAAAGGTATAACTGAAATAACACTTAACTCTGGATGGGGAAATCCAACACCTTCTCTGCTGCAACCATCGTGGATCCTCTAGACCAAAAGGGGGAGGAGGAGCCCGAATCTCCCTGATGGGTACCCTCGCAAAACAAAAGGGGGCCCATCATTAGTAACAAGCATCTGAGATCAATCCAACTAATAATATAGAGAAATAATGATTTCTAAAGAATTATACAAGCCGCATGATAGGCGTAAATATGAGGTTTAAGTAAATTAAATAAAGGACAAAGAAAATGAAATTTCACCGAACTTTAAAATCTATGCAATACCATACGAATATTTTAGAGAATACATGCAGGAACCACACCACGACGAAGACTCTAGTTTTATACATCTTCGCCCTCATTCAGCTTATGAGTAAGTGAGCACGAAGAGAACAACCTGAGTTTTTCTTTAGTTACAGTTAGGGTCTGAGTAGTTCCTAATGGATAGTTTGATTTCTAATTATTCGGGAATACCCTCAGTGGGGAAACTACAGACTTAAACACGTGTTGATAAGTTGGAAACCAAGAAAAGTGAAGAAAAACCCCTGTCCTTGTAGAGGACAAGAATTAGTAATTAACTATCTACCAATGAGATTTCAGTACTGAAAATAGGTATATAGGGGACTGTTACAAAACCCTAGTCAAATAAACCCTCACCCTAACTCTGACGAAGCACCGTGGGAAGCTTCACGAAGAGGAAATTCAACAATGATTTCAGAGGAGATCATACGAGCCATGAGCAAGTCATCATGCACATGAGATGCTTAGGGAAAATCGCGAGAATAGTGAATCAAGCAGAAAAATGATCTTGTTGAACGACTGAGTATTTAATATGCAGGAAGACTGTTACTTAACGATAGTAACAATAGTCGAAAGAAATCCATACTACCGAATTCCTTGCAAGTAAAGTCATGACTAAGGAAAAGAAAAAGCAGAACCCTTCCAAAAACCAGACACGCTAATGAGACAATGAACTTTGGCCACTACCCTAAACACGAAATAATGCATGTTGAATGCAGTGGGTACAATAGGAGGAGTACGCCATGTGAGCTAAGCATTTTGGCGGGCTTGGGTTGGTTCAAGGTATAGGGTTGGCCTCATTCCTCACCCACCTCTTTAATGGCCGGTCAGAGAATTTACTCCCGACTGTTCAGTACCTCCAGTCTTATTTGTGATGGATGTTCCGGGTCCTTTCAAGAACCTATGTATCAGATTGATCAACCCTAGTTGCTGCTAGTCTAGTTAACATCAATGGTTAGCGTAGTTAAAACCTGGTAAGTTACAATCTAACTGTCCGATTGGGGTCTATTACTAGTTAGAAAGTTGATTAATTTAAGACGTAGGAAAGGATCCTCAGCCAACCAAAGAATGGTCGAGGGCACCTTCATAATCCAGAAATGAAACACTTCAAATAATTCGAGATTAGTTAAACTTTAGGTTTGACCGCTTTTACCTTGTGTACCTAGTCATTCTGGGCCTTCGAGTTAGGCTTGCACATGTTTAGAGGAGTCATGTACTAGAGAATAGAATTAGTTCTTAACCTTTAGACCATGTCGGGTTCCCTTTCGTTACAAGTTATTTACACCTTAATCCTTCACAAATGTTGGTAGGAATTCACAAAAAGGTAAACACTAGTCTATGGCTCTGTAATGCTAGTAAGAAGTTTGAATTTATGGGTATCACATAATTTCAATAAGGATGTTGTCTTCTTTTTATAAATCTACATCACGAATTTTAGATCTTATTGCACCATAGAAGAAAAAAAAATTATGAAGAAAATGAGGAACATTACAAGTTGTCTATCTGTCTTGAAGCCTAGTCATTTGCAGTTCCTTCGAGTTAGACCGTAGCTCAAAATGTGATTAAAGTTAAACCCTATGATTTATTTTTCATTTTATTTTATTCACCATTGTAATATTGTTATTCTTACCCTCTGGAATTCGTCCAAAGAGCCCAACACTTGCTACGCAGTATTTTTGTTATTCATACTTGACTAGGGTTGAACTTTGTATGAACGTTTCATATTTACCTTCTCTCTCTCTCTCTCTCTCTCTCTCTCTCTCTCTCTCTCTCTCTCTCTATATATATATATATATATATATATATATATATATATTAACCCTCTGTGGGAAATTTCACAATCTACATTCTGGGTATATATGTAGCAATATTAACAGTTTGTGGGAAATTTCATAATTTATATTCTATGTAAATATATGGAAATATTAACACTCCATGGGAAATTTCATAATTTACATTGTGTGTAAATATATAGAAAATCAATACAACCTTATTCGTTTGAAACAAAACACTTGTGTGTATCCTATGGATTGTAATAATTTTCCTCTGCCACGAAGAATTGTGGTTTGTTCATGCGGCCACCTTCACTTGATCTCTCATTTGATACACTTATAAAACTATTTATGAGAGGCCTTGCATGTGTCGACTTCTTTGTACTAGAAAACAAAGGTTATCCCTATTTAATCAATTATTGAATCAAAAGTTGTAGGGTTTGATCACGTTTTTGCACAGTTATATTTTAATCTACGTATTTTGTTCTTAATGTAAGTTTCTATACACTCAGTCTTTTGGATTTTACCATTATGTAATGTTGTTTAGATTTTAATGATATATTGTGAATATACACGGGTTTCATCTAATGTGCCTCTTATGAATGCTTATTAAATTAATACTTCCCTCACTATGATCGTTACCCAAATCATAAATTCCACTGTGCGATTTCGGGAGAATTAAATGGTAGTTTTTGCTTAAATGTTGACTTTACGATAGTCAAATCCTTTTTTTTATTGGTACTTTACCCAGGGTTTGGATAATTATTATTGTGTGCGTCATATTTTATTAATCTATGCACAGTCTATTTCGATGCTAATTGTTTACTCTCTTTCTCTGTTTTATAAGTGAAGTTCTATGCAAAGATATATTAAATTAATGATGGGCCCTTTTCTATTTTGTGAGGGTACCTATCACTCAGTTTTGGGTCCACTCTTCCTCCTCCTAGATCATGGACATATTTTTGTACAAGGAACAAAAGGACATATGGTTTCATCGTGACTCAACATAAGTTTTTTCCTTGTCTTAATCTTATTGTTTGATTTCCATAGAATCAAAATGCTAGCACAGTTTACTAAACCCTTGTTTTTCTTCTTTGCAGGTTGTGCAAATCAATGTAATAGGATGAAGGGAGTGTCTTACCTCTAAAGGTATTTGATTTCTGATCTATGCTCACATAAATTCGATTACATATAGATTATGTGTGTACTTCTTAGAACTCTATTTACAATAGAAGAGGTTGTGGAGTTTTTGGTCTATGCTACTCCAATTGTAATATTTGAACAATGATTGATTGAATACAATGGTTGCTTTTGCAAGATACTTTGAATTCATCACTATATTTCTATGGTAATAAATAATGTATTCAAATTGTTATTATTTTTGTCTGTTCTCTGCGGTGTTTGTACATATTTTAATACGAATTCAATATATATATAATCCAATGGTCAATAGGAACATAAAAAATAGTTCTACCATTTCTTTATGTATGAGAATATATATATATATATATATATATATATATAGTTAAATATATATGTACAACCATATTTAATGGACAATAGGAACATAAAATAGTTTTGTTATTTATTTATGTATGAGAACATATATATATATATATACACATTTAAATATATATGTACCACCATCACATTTAAAATAAACTATGTATTCAATATCATTTAACTATAACAAGACATAGTAAAACATGATCATACAGTCCCTTAAGAATTGATTTTACTTATTTACACACAACCATCATATTCCTAACAAATAATAATCATAAATGTAACATTGGCAAGAAATGAAAGCCAAGATACATATATGAAACCTGATGTTGGAATACAAATGGAACAACCACGTTCCACCCAACCATAGAACATAACAACCAAGCTCACATGTCCTTCTAAACCCCTAGACTGACCATGAGTCCATAAGGGAAAACTGAATGTTTCTCGTTAGCTATAGTCACCATCCAGAGATCAAAAATTCCTTTTCCTCACACTAACAATGCTCATAACATCAAATAGTTTCATTTCCCCAAAATACTAAGCAATGTCCTGCCTCCTCCATATGTTGTTTTTATATGCATCCTTATGCCTGTGTATTTCCTTCCCTCCTTCGGGAAATTCACAACTTAACAAATCCCTGATATTTAGGGGCTTCTAGTGGTCAAATTCCACATCTTCCACTTGTAAAAATCAGCCTTCAGGTAACTCAAACTTGTTGCTCACTCATGGAGTCATGGTTAGATATTTTTAACCTTGTTGTTCCATTTGTCTTCCAGGATTTAATTTATTAAACGTTTGTCTTACACAATTGTCAAATAAAAGAGGATGGTTGGGAAATTAAAATCTTTTCCCAACAGTCATAAAATAATTCATTACAACAATGAAATTTCCGAATTCGGATTTTTCATAAATGACAAATAATTTCCAAATCCGAATTTTCCAAAAACGCAAAATTTATTTCAAAGTTCACTCATAATTTAATATTCTAAAATTTGAGGATATTACATCCTCTCCCCCTTAAGTAAAACACTGTCCTCAGTGTTCATTCCTCACTTAGAATAGGGTTGGATTAGATTTCTTCAACTCTTTCTCCAATTCCCAAGTGGCCTCCTCAGGGCTAAAGTTCTTCCATTACACTTTTACCTAGGCGATGGCTCTGTTCCATAGTATTGTTTCTTTTATCTCCAAAATGCACAAAGGTTATGCTTGGAACTTGCCGTTTGGTTCCACATACACCATGTTCCAATCAATGATGCGAGTAGGATCATGAATATTCTTTTTTGATAAGGAAACATGAAAAACGATATGAACTTTTAAGTTTATAGGAAGTCCTAGTTAATAAGCCATGGGTCCGATTAGAGTTAAAATATCTAAGGGGTCACAAAAATTGGGCACCAACTTTGAACAATTACCTAGATTTAGAGATCTCCTCCTTACTTTGACTTTCATATATGATGCAGACCCCCAACCCTCGGGCCGAGATCCGCACCAGATCATTCTAAATTCTCCTCGAGCCGAAGCAGCTCCCTCGGATCCCTATTGGAACCTCACGAATCTGATCCACAGGTCCTTCATGAAAACCCACCCTGCGTGAATTAACACCAGGCAGGAGCCTTCCATCTCTAGGCGACCACAACCAGGCCTTAGTGCAAGCGCTCTTCATGACTCACGATCTCATGAGTTCATGAGTCGAAGACCCTCGACTCCTCTTTTCCAAACCCCTGATACCCGAGATGACAATACGGGCATGGATCCCTCCTCGCTAGCACCTCTACAGGAAACCACTGGCTAGGGCATAACTCTATCTCCCCTCGCAACTCACAACATCATGAGTTGGAGTGTTGAGCCCTCGTGCTCCTCCTTCGCAAATCCATGAAACGCAATAATTCAACGGTGGGTTGAATCCTTCCTAGGTGACGTGTGTCCACCACCTGTCACTCGTTTCCTCCTTTTATCTATATGCTTGTTACTATGCCACCTATCAATGACATGGTCCCCACCAAATGGATGTGCCACGTGTTTGTGAAAACCCTCGATGCTCGACACTTTGCGACTTCTGCAGTCGAAAAGAAACTCTTTCAACCCCCGAACCCCTGATATGCGATACCAAATGGAGGTTCTGATCCAATGGTTTTCTCGTGGCTTGGATCCAACGGTCTGGATCTCCTTCCCTTCTCCTTGCAGCTCGGGACCTTGTGAAACCAAGAAATTTTGGTCTGGTCTCCAGACTCACGAACCTCGAATTCGCAAAATTTTCCAACGACATGGGTTGAATGAGATCAACGACTCATATTGAATCACGATCAATGGTTCACGTTGATTCTTAATATTAGGGTGGTGAGTTCATCCAACTCCTAATCACCTTATGGATCCACTGGATCCTACGGCCCTTGTGATTTTTTGAGCTCTCCACAGATAATTTTGACCGCCTAATTCACTCCTCAATGGCTTCTGCCCAACGACTGAGTGTTCTCCCTCCGGAAGTTAATTTATATGTGTCTTCTTCAATTTCCATCTCCCTTTGAACACTTCAAAGGTGTTATCCCTCCTGAGCTTTCACTTGCAACTTCAAGCCTCCTAAAAGAGTCATGTTCGCACTCCTTGCGGCAAACATTCAAATAACTTCCGGTTATTTGAGTCTTTGACCCTGTGCAGTCTTTGCAACAGTAGTCCTTCAACCTTCCCCTTGGTTGATAAGTTCAAAGGTTTCAACCAGCCTGCGCACACCTTTAAGGGCTCTATGCTTCAAATGCACTTTTGTTGATATGGGGACAACGATATCTCTCCTGAGCTTTCTGAGATAAAACTCAAACCCTCGTCAACACACACCTTGTGGAAGTTCACTGCACTCCTTGCAGGAATTCTCGGGAAGAGAAACAATTGAAACTCATTCTTCTCCTCTTTTAGACTTCATACACTCAACATGAAATCCTACACATAATACAACATTGAAACAAATGCATAACAAAGAACAAATCACTGTAAGCATACCATTCAACAAATGTAAACAGTAAGCATCATAACACCATGAAAATTGAGTCAAAGCTTCATATATTAACTCAAGTGCTCCTATACATGGGTTCTTCTCTACAACTCTCTGCTACAACTCTCTAGCTTATGAAATTCTGAATGATAATAATGTTCCCTCATGTTACAATGATACAAGCGTGAGGGTGTCTATATCCATTTTACCTCCTATGTTTCTAAATTGTCTAATCTAACATTCATATCTACCTACTTTACATTAACAAACTTAAATGCCTATTATATCTGACAGATGAGAGTAATTCCTTCGAATTTGTTCATATCTCCAAGACATAAATGCAAGTATGCTCCTCCTAGATTATTACATTAATGCTTTAGATTTCAAAATTCAAAACTTTTTCATAAAAATGTGCCCCTTTTTTCCATCTGCGCGTCCAGATGTTCCTTTGGATAGGCGTGTTCATTGGGCTTGGTACGATTCTCCTGTATCATACTCCCTCTCTTGAAAATTTTCATGAAATCCTGTTCATGAGCTCTTGCACAGTTTTTCCATGCTTTTGAATCTCTGCTTCATCCTCCCAACTGGCATATTCAACTGGATGTCCCTTCCACTTGACCAAGTATTCAAAACAATCCTTTCTCCTGGTATTTATGCTAATCCTCTTGTCAATTATTCTTTCCATCTGTGCCTCAGCTACAAGCATTTGTTTTGTCCACTGATCTTCTTCTTGCTCATCTTCTGCTCCTGCTTCTTCAACTCTATAAGGGTACAAATCTGCAACATTGAATATTGGTGAGATTCTGACCCCATCGGGTAATTCAATCTCATATGCATTTGCCCCAAATTTCCTTATGACCTTGAATGGTCCAATATTTTTCATCTTCAACTTATTATATGTTCCCCTTGGGAACCTCTCTTTCCTCAGATGCGCAAGAATCAAATCTCCAACTTCAAACTGAATTTGTTGCCTATGTTGGTCTGCTCTCCGCTTGTATTCTTGACTTGAACTCTGCAATCGCTCCTTAATTCGGTTGTGAAGCTCTTTCATTCCTTCTGCAAAGTCCTCTGTACTAGAACTCCTGAATTCATTTTGTTCTGAATCTTTCAATTCAGAAACTCCCCTTGTCTACATTCCATATATAATCTAGAATGGACTCTTCCCTATGATTCTATTGAGTGAATCATTGTAAGAAAATTCTTCCTGTGACAGAATGTGATCCCATTGACTGTAGTGTTCAGTCACTAAGCTCCTTAAAAAATCTCCCAAGCTCCTGTTCACGAATTATGTCTGCCCATCCATCTGAGGATGATATGTTGAGCTAAAAGACAAACTTGTCCCCAACTTCTTCCATAAGGTCCTCCATAAATTCCCTATGAAATTGGTATCTCGATCAGACATGATACTCTTTGGCAAGCCGTGAAGTCTAACGCATTCCTTGAAAAATAGGTTCACAATATGAGTTGCATCACTGGCTTTCTGGCATCGTATGAAATGTGCCATTTTTGAAAATATGTCGACTACCACAAAGATTGAATTATATCCTCTTTGTGTCCTTGGTAGTCCCAATATGAAATCCATGCTCACTACGTCCCATGGCCTTTCAGGTATGGGTAATGGTTGGTATAACCCTGTGTTCTACATTTTTCCCTTCGTGTCCTGACAAATTATGCACCTATCCACAAATTTCTTCACATCCGTTCTCATCCCTGGCCAAACATATGAGTCATTCAACTTTGAGAACGTTTTATCATGACCGAAGTGTCCGACTAATACTCCGTTGTGTTTTTCCTTCATTAAATTCTCCCTCATGGAGCATTTTGGAATACATAGTTGATTTCCCCTTAGCAATAATCCATCCTGGATCATGTATTCAGTTCATTGGCTTTTGTCTCGGAGAAATGGATTCTCAGATGCTTCATATGGCTCCTTGAAGTTTGGATCATCTCTATTCATTTCCTTAAGGTTATCAAAACCCAAAGTCTTGACTCTGAATTCCAGCATAAGCAAACATTTTTTGCTCAAAGCATCAACAACTTTGTTAGCAGTTCCAAAAATATGCTTAATCACAAAGGTAAAATTCTTCAGCACTTGTATGACTGCATAGAATTCTTTGTCATACGTGGAGTACTTAATATTTTCTTTATTCAATTTTTCACTGAAGTACGCGATCGACCTGTCGTCTTGGCTCAATACCGCTCCAATTGCAAATCCACTCGCGTCACATCTGACCTGGAATGTCTTGCTAAAATCTGGCAAAACCAGAATTGGTTGCTCAGTGATCTTCTTCTTCAACATATTGAAGCTCTTCTTTGCTTCCTCCATCCAATGAAAAGATTTATGTATTTTCTTCACTGTATCCATCATTGGTATGCTAATTCCATTGAAGTTTCGGATGAATTTCCTGTAGAATATAGCCAAACCATGGAAGCTTCATACTTCAAATACACTCTTCGGCGATGGCCAATTCTTAATCACCTTTATCTTTTCTAGGTCCATTTTCAGTTCATTTGTAGATATAACAAAAGCCAAATAAATGAGTTATGTTCTCATGAATGATGATTTCTTCACATTGATCAACAGTTTCTCTTACTGTAATCTTCTCATTACTACAGCTAAATGATTTAAGTGCTCTGCTTCAGTTTTGCTAAAAATTAATATATCATCAAGATATACAATGCCAAATTTCCCAATGAAATCCTTCAAGACTTCATTCATCAACCTCATGAAATTATTGGGTGCATTCATTAAGCCAAATGGCATGACAATCCATTCATACAGCCCCTCATTTGTCTTGAATGTTGTCTTCCATTCATCACCTTCTCTCATCCAAATTTGATGATACCCGCTTTTCAAATCAATCTTTGAAAAAAACTTTGATCCACTCAAGCAATCCATCAAGTCATCCATCCTTGGCAATGGAAATCTGTATATGATGGTAATCTTATTGATTTCCCTTGAGTCTGTACACATTCTCTAGCCTCTGTCTTTCTTTGGGCTGAGCACTTTTGGAACATCGCATGGACTCAAGCTCTCTCGAATCAATCCTTTGTCCATTAAGTTATGTACATGTCTCTTAACTTCTTCATTTTCCTGTAGCGTCAACCGATATGATGCTTTGTTCGGAAAAATGGCCCCGGGTATAAGATTGATATGATGGCTTATACTTCTGATAAGTGGAAATGAATAAGTTAGTTCGTCCACTACTATATCAGCAAATTCTTCCAGCAACTCCTGAATTTCTTTTGGTAAATCATCTATCCTCGTACTTGTTAGAACAATTCTGGGATTTCTAACCACAATAAATTGTGTGTGTTCCTTCTTCTTAACCTCGTCAAGAAGTTCCTTCCCAGTCATGAGAAGTACAGTGTTTCTCATCTCTGTTTTCACTTCTTTATCCTTAATCGACAGCAACATGTGAGTCATACCATTTTTCTCCAGGGTGTACGTGTTCTTTCTCCGATCATGAACTACGTTTCTGTCATATTGCCATGGTCTACCTAGCAATAGATGACAAACATCCATGGCAATGACATCACATAATATTTCATCTTTATATCCTCTTATTTTAAATTCAACTAAACACTGTTTATTGACATTTACTTGATGTCCTTTTTGTAGCCACAAAACTCTGTATGGGCTTGGATGTACAACAGTCTCTAGCTTCAAATTTTCTACCATCTCTGTAGATACGAGATTGCATGTGTTACCACTATCCACTATGACCTTGCATACTCTATCCTTAGTTTTGCAAGCAATTCGAAATAAATTGTTTCTTTGGGCTGAGTTCTCTGGTTCCTTCTCTAGTTTCAAGAGAATTTTCCTCATCATCAAAGATCTTCCACCCTCAGCATCTTATGCCTCAACATTCCATCCTTGAGCTTCGGAAATGTGATTTTTACCACCTTCTTTCTTCTTATCCAGACACTCATAGGATTTATGTCTGATTTTTCCACAAACAAAGCATTTCACTTCACCTCCTCTACCTCTTCCTCTTCCTCTGGTTCGAGGAAAAGTATTTCTATCAGCATATTTCCTTCCCTGTGAGCTTCCTCCTCTCTCAGGTTGAGTTTGAGGTTTCTTCCCCTCTTCCTTAGGTTTCTTAGTCCTGTCTTGGGCAATTGTTTTGCCTCTTCTTTGACTTCTACCTCGGCCTCTTTGACCTTGCTTCTGACTCAACTTCTCTTCATCTTTCAAAGCTATCCTATAAGAATATTCCACATTCTGAATGGTCATCATGCTCATCTCATCTTGAATGTCATATCGTAGACCATTCATGTACCTAGCAACTTTTTCATCATCGCTTTCCCAATGACCTTCTCTGATGTTTATCTTGTAGAATTATTCAGTGTATTCTTTCACTGACATCAACTTCTGTCTCAAATTCTGCATACTCTGAAACAAAGTAATTTGATAATCTGTGGGTATGAATTTGGCTTTCATTTTTGCAACCATTCTATCCCAGCTCTTGATTTTATGCTTGCCCTTGCAGCATATGTCAGCCTGTAGTTCATCCCACCATAGTGTTGCATGCCCTTTAAGTCTAGTAACGACATGTTTTACTTTCTTGTCTTCCTCGACATCCTCGTAATCAAAGTATTTTTCTAGAGCTCTAATCTTGTGTAGAATCTCTTCAACATCCAAGTTGCCTTCGTACACTGGAATGTCCATTTTTTCTCTAGCACCTATCCTTGCAATAGCCCTTAATAGGTGTTCATCTGTAGCATCTTCGAATGCAACTTCTTCTCCTTCGTTTGCAACTTCATTTTCACTTTTATCTTCGTTGATATCCTCAGTGTCAACTGTGTGCCTCTATGTTATCTCCATAGCATCAAGCCCAACACGTAATTCACACATTTCTCTTTCCACTGTTGGATCAGGTAATTGCCTATCTCTTCTTCTCGACGGCATGGCTGTAAAATTTTCTCCCTTCTCTCTGCTACAGAAACCAAAGAATTTGTTCTAGGCTCTAATACCACATTTGACACAGACCCCCAACCCTCAGGCCGAGATCCGAACAGGTTCATTCTAAATTCTCCTCTAGCTGAAGTGGCTCCCTTGGATCCCTATTGGAACCTCACAAATCCGATCCACAGGTCCTTCGTGAAAACTAGCCCTGCGTGACTTAACACCAGGCACGAGCCTTTCATCTCTACGTGACCACAACCGGGCCTTAGCGCAAGCACTGTTCATGAATTGCGATCTCACGAGTTCGTGAGTCAAAGACCCTCGACTCCTCTTTTCCAAGCCTTCGATACCCAAGATGATGATACAGGTATGGCTCCCTCCTCGCTAGCATCTCTACAAGAAATCGTTGGCTGGGGCCTAACTCTATCTCCCCTCACAACTCGCGACTTCATGAGTTGGAGTGTTGAGCCTTCATGCTCCGCCTTCATGAATCCACGAAATGGGATAAGTCAATGGTGGGTTGACTCCTTCCCAGTCGACATGTGTCCACCACCTGTCACCCATTTCCCCCTTTTCTCTAGGTGTTTGTTACTACACCACCTGTCAACCATGTGGTCCCCACCAAACAAACATGCCACGTGTTTGTATGAACCCTCGGTGCTCAACACTTCACGATTTCTGTAGTAAAAAAAAAACTCTTTCAACCCCCGAACCCCCAATACGTGATACCACGCGGAGGTTCTAATCCAATGGTTCTTCCATGTCTTGTATCCAATGGTCTAGATCTCCTTCCCTGCTCCTTGCAACTCCGGACTTCACGAAACCAAGAAATTTTGGTCTGGCCTCCAGACTCACGAACACCGAATTCGCAAAATGTTCCAACAACGTGGGTTGAATGAGATCAATGTATCATATTGAATCATGATCAATGGTTCACGTTGACTCTTGATATTAGGGTGGTGATTTCTTCCAACCCCTAATCACGTTATGGCTCCACTGGATCCTACGACCCTCGCAATTTCGTGAGCTCTCCACGGAGAATTGTGACCGCCCGATTCACTCCTCATTGGCTTCTTCCCAGCGACTGAGTGTTCTCCCTCCAAAAATTAATTTCTATGCGGTAGCTTCGATTTCCATCTCCCTTTGAGCACTTCAAAGGTGTTATCCCTCCTGAGATTTCACTTGCAACTTCAAGCCTCCTAAAAGAGTCCTGCTTGCACTCCTTGCGGCAAACTTTCAAATAACTTTTGGTTATTTGAGTCTTTGACCCTGTGCAGTCTTTGCAATAGTAGTCCTTCAACCCTCCCCTTGGTTGATAAGTTCAAAGGTTTCAACCAGCCTGCGCACACCTTGCATGGCTCTATGCTGATATGGGGACAATGATATCTCTCCTGAGCTTTCTGAGATAAAACTCAGACCCTTGTCAATGCACACCTTGCAGACGTTCACTACACTCCTTGTAGGAATTATTAGGACGAGAAACAATTGAAACTCATTCTTCTCCTCTTTCAGAATTCTTACACTCAACATGAAATACTACACATAACACAACATTGAAACAAATGCATAACAAAGAACAAATCACTGTAAGCATACCATTAAAAAAATGTAAACAGTAAGCATCATAACACCATGAAAATTGAGTCAAAGCTTCATATATTAACTCAAGTGCTCTTGTACATGGGTTCTTCTTTACAACTCTCTTCTACAACTCTCTAGCTTATGAAATTCTGAATGATAAAATGTTCCCTCCTGTTACATTGATACAAGGGTGAGGGTGTCTATATTTTTTTTCCCTCCTATGCTTCTAAACTATCTAATCTAACATTCATATCTACCTACTTTACATTAATAGACTTAAATGCCTATTACATCCGATAGATGAGAGTAATTCCTTCGTATCTGTTCATATCTCCAAGACATAAATGCATGTACGCTCCTCCTAGCGTATTACATTAATGCTTCAAATTTCAAAATTCAAAACATTTTCATAAAAACGTGCCCATGTTTTCCATCTGCGTGTCCAGTTGTTCCTTTGGCTAGGCATGTGCTTTGGGCTTGGTACAATGCTCCTGCATCAAGATACTTGTGGTCCCCAATTTGAAATTCCCGGTGTCTCCTTTTTAAATCTGCATAGATTTTCTGTCGTTCTTGGGCCTCCTTTAAATTCTGTTGTACCCTTTTAACATTTTTTTCCATTTCTTGGAGCATTTTCGATCCCATCATAAGCTCGTCAACTGGATTATCCTAGCTAATCGGGGTTGTGAATTTCCTTTCGTATAATGATTTGAAGGGACTCATCTTGGTTGATTTCTGATAGCCATTATTGTAGGAAAATTCAAATAAGTTTAGGTACTCCTCCCACTTAGTTGGTTTCGTTCTCACATATATTCATAACATGTCTTCCATAATCTGATTCATTCGTTTGGTTTTCCCATCCGTTTCTAGATGGTATCTTGTAATGAAATTTAGTTTAGTATCCAATACTGCAAACAATTCCTTTCTAAATATTGACGTAAATTTGACATATCTATTAGATATCACAATCTTAGGAATTCCATGCAATCTAAATATTTCTTTCATAAAATTTTCAACAATATTAATTGCTTTATAAGTAGATTTCACAGGTATAAAATGTGCAAATTTGCTAAGTTTATCAATAACTACCATAATCGAGTCATTTTTCTTTTGAGTATTAGGAAAACATGTGATGAAGTCCAACGAGATAATCTCCCACTTCCATTTTGGTATAGGTAGAGATTCTAGCAGACCGACTAGATGTTGATGTTCAACCTTTACCTGTTGGCAATATAAGCATTTAGATAAATATTCAATTGGTTCACTCTTCATGTTAGGCCATTAAAACCAATTTCTTAAAGTTGTTATCATTTTCTGGTATCCTGAACGAACAAAATATGGCCTTTTGTGCAATTCATCCAGAATTGTTGATTTTAAATCAGCATAATTAGGTACATACAACTTGTTTTTGAACCTTAGCAATCCATTTTTATCTAAACTCAGATCTGTTTTGTTCAGTTTTTCTGCATTTTCTTGTAATTTTGTTGTTGTTTTGATGTACTTTTCATCATTACAGCTTGCGAATTTTATTCTTTGTTCAATGCCATTTTTTTCTTTGCTAACACTTATCTCATAAAGTGCGTTAGTCCTCTGAGTTAGAGAATCTGAAACTTTGATTTCTTTTCCTTTGATGTGTCTTACTTTGAAATCAAAATCACATAAAAAGGCTAGTCATCTCGCTTGCCTTGCATTAAGATTTGGTTGATTGAATACAAACTTTACACCATTGTTGATGGTTAGTAGAAGAAACCTTCTCCCCATTAAATAATGTCACCACATTTTCAGAGAATGAATTACGACTGCTAATTCCAAATCATGTGTAACGTAATTACGTTCATGTTCTTTGAGTTTATGTGATTTGTAACACATGGCATGTCCATCTTGTGTTAGGACACCTCCCAAGCCTTCTTTTCTTCCATCCATGCAAATTGTTAAATCTTTATCAAGATCCGCTACCCTTAGGATACGCGTTGTAGTTAACAATCCTTTTAATTTATCAAAGCTGTCCCAACACATTTTTGACCACGTAAATATTATTCCCTTTTTCTTTAGGGATGTAATTGGATACACGATCTTAGAAAATCATTCGATAAATCTTCGATAATAACAGGTAATTCCCATGAATCATATGATGTTCGCTACATCCTTAGGGATAGGCCATTTCATAATGGATTTTATCTTTTATCGATTAACTGCAATACCCTCTTCGGATATCACGTATCCTAGGCATTGTATACTTCTTTGGTAGAATTCACACTTATCAAACTTCACCTCTTTGTCTCTTGTTTGAGGATTTACAATGTATTATAGTTGTGCCTTCATAGTGTTTTATTCCCAGGATTCAACTTTGTTTATGGTCCCTTTGTAAGTTAGATGAAACGCTCGAGTTTGAGGGTTACTGTGTTTTCTCTTGGTTGGTTGTCATTCTTTGAGCCTAGTCATTTGTGGTTCCTTCCCAATCATACAGTTGCCCGAAACATGATTAAAGTTAAACTCTCTGATTTATTTTCGTGTTTTCTTTTATTCATCGTCGTAACACTATTATTCTTACCCTCTGGAATTTGTCCAAAGATCCCAACACTTGCTATGTGGGATTGGTGTTATTCAGACTTGAATGGGGTTGAAATTTGTAGGAAATGTTTGTGCTTATATATATATATATATATATATATATATATATATATANTACCACTCTGTGGGAAATTACGTAATTTATATTCTTTGTAAATATATGGAAATATTAACACTCCATGGGAAATTTCATAATTTACATGCTATGTAAATATATAGAAAATTAATAGGACCTTATTCGTTTGAAACAACACACTTGTTTGTATCCTCTAGATTGTAATGGTTTTCCTCTGCCGGGTAAAATCGTGGTTTCTTCCTGCGACCACTTTCACTTGATCTCTCATCTAATACAGTTATAAAACTGTTTACAGGAGGCCTTGCCTGTGTCAACCGCTTTGTACTAGAAAAGAGAGGGGATCCATGTTTAATCAGTTGTTGGATCAAAATTCATAGGGTTCAATCACGTTTTTACAAAGTTAGATTTTAACCTACCGATTTGGTTCATACTGTAAGTTTATATACACTCAGACTTTCAGATTTTACCATTTTGTAATGTTGTTTATATTTTAATGATCTATTGTGAATATACATAGGTCACATCTTATGTGCCTCTTATGAATGCTCATTAAATTAATACTTCCCTCACTATGATCGTTACCCAGATCAGAAATTCCACTGTGTGATTTCAAGATAATTAAATGGTAGTCTCTGTTTAAATGATTACTTTGCCACAGTTGACTCCTTTCATTTATTGGTCCCTTACATAGGGTTTGGATAATTATTACTGGGTGCTTCCTGTTTGATAAATCTATACACAGTCTATTTCGATGCTAATTGTTTACTGTCACTTTCTTCATTTTATAAGTGAAGTTCTATGCATGGATATATGAAATTAATGATGGTCCCTTTTCTATTTTGCGTGGGTACCCATCAGTAATTTTTGGGTCCACTCCTCCTCCTCCTTGATCGTGGACAGATTGTTGCACAAGGAACAAAAGGTGATCTGTTTCATTGAGACTTAATGTAAGTTTTGTCCTTGGATTAATGTTATTGTTTTATTTCCATATAATAAAATGTTAGAATAGTTTACTAAACCCTCATTTTTCTTCTCTGTAGGCTTTGCAAATCGATGTAATCATATGAAGGGAGAATCTTACCTCGAAAGGTATTCAAGTTCTGATCTATGCACACATTACTTTGGTTACATACAAATTCTCTGTATACTTATTAGAAATTTGTTTACAATACAATAGGTTGTGGAGTCTTTGGTCTGTGTTACTCCAACTACAATATTTTAAGAATGATCTATTGAATAAAATGGTTTCTTTTGCAAGATACTTTGAATTCATCACTATATTTCTATGTTTATAAGGAATGCATTCGAATTGTTATTCTTTCTATCTTTTCTCTGCGATGTTTGTACATATTTTAATAGCAATTCAATATATATATATATATATATATATATATATATATATATATATATATATATATATATATATATATATATATATATATATATATATATATATATATATATATATATATATATATA
>ML788401.1:72880-95176 GCA_009831015.1 Picea engelmannii
ACATAATCATACAATCCCTTAAGAATTGATTTTACTTATGTACACACAGCCATCATATTCCTAAAAAATAATAATCGTAAACATAACATTGATAAGGAATGGAAACCAAGATACATATCTGAAACTTGATGTGGAAATGGAACAACCATGTTCCACAAAACCATAGAACAGAACAACCAAGTTCACTTTTCCTCCTCACCCCCTAGCCTAACCATGAGTCGATAAGGGAAAAATGAATGATCCTCCTTAGCTATAGGCATCATCCATAGATCATAAATTTATTTGCCTCACACTAACATTGCACATAACAACAAATTGTTTCCTTTGCCGAACATACTAAGCAACATCCTGCCTCCTCCATATGTTGTTTTTATATGCATTCATGTGCCTAGCTATTTCCTTCCCTCCTTGGGGAAATTCATAGCTTTACCAATCCCTGATGTTTAGGGGCTTGTAGTGGTCAAATTCCACATCTTCCACTTGTAGAAATCAGTCTTGAGGTAACTCAAACATGTTCCCCACTCATGGAGTCATGGTCAACTATTTTTAACCTAGTTGTTCCATTTGTCTTCCAACATTTAATTTATTAAAATTTTGTCTTACACATGTCTCAAATAAAAGACGACAGTTGGGCAAGTCAAATATTTTCCCAACAATCATCAAATATTTAATTACAAGAATCAAAATTCCAAATTTAGGTTTGCGATAAATGGAAAATAATTTCCAAATCCGAATTTTCCAAAAATGAAAATTTATTTGAAGGTTCACTTAGAATTTAATATTTTAAAATTTGAGGATATTACATCCTATCCCCCTTAAGGAAAACAATTTCCTCACTGTTCATTCATCTCTCAGAATAGGTTTGGATAATGTTTCTATAAATCTTCATCCAATTCCCAAGTGGACTCCTCATGGCTAAATTTCTTCCATTGCACTTTTACCTGGGCAATGGCTCTGTTTCGTAGTAATGTTTCTTTCTTGTCCAGAATGTGCATAGGTTCCTCTTGGAACTCGCTTTCTAGTTCCACCTTCACCATGTTTCAATCAATGATTTGAGTAGGATCATGAATATAATTTGTTAATAAGGAAACTTCAGAAACATTATGAACTTTTAAGTTTGCAGGAAGTGCTAGTTGATACGCCACGGGTCTGATTTGAGTTAAAATCTAGAAGGGGCCACAAAACTTGGGCACCAACTTTGAACAATTTCCTAGATTTAGAGAGCTCCTTGTAACGACCCTAGTTGAATAAATGTATAAAGATTATAAAGTAAAATTAATTAAAGAAAATAATTGTGGTTAACTAAGTAATACTTTAACTACAGATCACATTTAATGACCTGAGAAATAAATCTTAAGAAATCAATGAGAAATGATATAAAATGGTTGAGTATGCAACAAGGGAGAACCTGTTAGTCCTGAGAAGATAAAACATTAATGGAGGGATAAGGGACGGGGACGAGGGCAGGTAAGGGAGTAAAGGAGGAGTCAGTGAAGGAGGGATAAGGGAGAAAGAGAGGTTGACATGAGGGGGAGAAATGGGACATTGGAGGGGGATGGATTCTGGAGGACTGTTGGACTTGCGGTGAGCACAGAGTTTCTGACTGTGGCTTTTGATCAGTTGAGGCACCGAGTTGCTGGAGGTTTTGGGCACGGGGGCCAGGATATCTGTAGATATCCTGGAGCTAGGTAGTTTTCCTAGTTGGCAGGGAGGATAGTAGTTTTGGGCAGTTATTTTTCTTGTTTGTGGCAGGGTTGATCCATGTAGCAGGTAGCAGGAAGGTAGCAGCAAGGCACAAAGGCAATAGAAATTAGCATCAGAACCAGATACTTTGTTAAGTTATGTATTTATTCTTTCTGCCATGAAATCAGTATTTATTGATAAATCTAAGTTACTGAAGTTGCGGTTATGAAAATCAATATTATGCTAGGAAGTTATTGTTTCAGTTTACTAAATAAAATGTTTATGAAACTTAATGATGTTTAGAAATATTTGGTTGTTACATATGGTATCAGAGCGTCTTAGTTCAAAATCTGGGCCTAAGGGCCAAAACCTCGAGTGTTAACTCCAGCCATGCTTAAACTACAAACAAAACACGTTTAGTTTGACCCAATATGACTGACACAGTATCTAAAAATATACTCAGGCAGTATCCCTTCATTATCCAAGCAAATGATCTCATAGATGTATCAAAAGCAACAACTTTAGGCAATGCCCTTTAACTGGATCATAAATGGATAATGCACTCTTGGTCGGAATATTTAAAGGAACGCCTTTAAAATAGTGGCAGTGTTGACCCAAAAATGTTCTTTGGTCTCAACATGGTGTTTTACACAGTTACTTTTCCATAAATTCTCCTTGATGCTATGGTTCCAGTCAAAGACAATGGCGGGAGTCATAGTTACTATGGCCTCTGCCCTTGAAAGAGTATCAGTTGGTTTCTTTCAGGGATTTGTGGACCTTCCCATGAAATTTATTCCTCATATCAAGGTTGTTCGATTCAAGGAATACAACACTTCCAAGTGGTAGGGATCGGGACAATATTTTCGATGAGCTATCATGAGCTTGATTTTGAGTCAGTATGACCCATATGAGGCACACAAAGTTAACGTCACCCGAATGGACAAAACCAATATCTGTGGCTTCTTGGTATGATTCTGTTTAGATTATGGTATCAAAGGGAAAATAAAACCTATACATGGTGTAGGTCAGTGTGATACCTTTCCAACGGTATATCCCGTGCTTGGTTTTGACCCGCGGTTGGTAAGAACGAGCCTTCGCAAGTTTATGACCACTTTTGGACATCAAATTGGTTGCAGTACTTCATGATTTAAAATTTCTGAGTAAAGTGTTATAAATCATATATTCAACGATGCCATGCTGTAATAGACTCAGACACCTTTCCAATGACATCTTATTTTCCTCATTCTGACTCCATATGGCCTGGTTAGAGCTGTCACAAGTTGGCCAATAATTTTAGGCAAAAAGGGGTCCACCAACTCACATGACAGGGTTTCATAACAGCTAAGACAGTCATAAATGAGCCTGGCACAAAATTATATTGTCACCTCGTCGAAGTACTCGTCGATACCTTTCCAAAGGTACCTCATTTTCCTCGATTGGATATCGTATGACGACTTGGCACCTTTCGCAAGATTAGGTGTCATGTGGGCCCACCAGCAAGTGAGGGGTCTTTAAGTGGCCATTGTTTCGGGCTTAATTTGAAGGCTGAGGTTGCATTATCTCAAGTTGGTGATGACATATTCCTGATTTCCTCGTCAAGACCTTTCCAACGACATGACTTGCGTTCAATTCTGACTCTGTCTCTCCAGCCAACATTTTTGGGCTGAGTCAGCTGCAGCAGAGTCAAAGTCAAAGTCAAAGTCAAACTTTGACTTGCACAAAATTCCAAAAATATTAAAAAATTAATAAAATGTTTTATTAAACATTTTCAGAAAAATTGGAAATTTGGGGAATGGGCACGTAGCCTCATGCATAATGGGGGAAATTGTATTTTTTTTTTTAAATGAAAAAAACAAAACTTACCATTCTCCCCTCTCCCAAACCATTTGGCAATTTGGCCAGAGGAGGGAGAGCTCTGCAATAGCAGTCTTGGAAGAAAAGGGATGTTTTTTGACAGCAGGAGCAGTTCAGCAGTGGACAACCATTTTTCATGCTGCCATCTCCAACAGTTGGTCAAGTAACCCATTATGGTCATTTCCAAAAAACCAATAAGATATGTTGCTGGTCTTGCATGGAGAAGTTGCAATTTTTCTGTCAAAATTGGGATTTTTTTGCCTGTTTCAAGTGTGGTAATAGCTGCTGGTTCAGAATTAGTTTTTGCTGGTTGCTGAGTTCATTCAGATTGTATGTGTGAAAGATGCAAAGGAGAGGGGATTCGAACCCCTCTTGGGCATTCTGCCCAAGCCTCCATGGCTCCTTTAGAATTTTGAAATTATGAAGCTATCTACTGGGGGTTACAAGCCTGGGCATGTCACTGGAGAGCCCTGGCCTTTGAAACCCAGCCCTCCCATTTTATTTCGCCCAGAAAACCCAAAAACACTCCCCAAAAATTCAAGTGGAGAGAAGGGGATTTGAACCCAAAACTTCTCCTCCATTCTGTAGGTGAAAAAACCCACTTTCCCTATAGTTTTGAAAAATTATATTTTTGGGTGGCTGGCCACCTGTCCACCACCTGGGCACCACCACCACCACCTCCGCAATTCGACTTCCTCCACACCTCCCTTGTGCACGCATCTCGACCCTCACCTTCGTTACTCCCTCCTCTGCCATTTCCTACCGCTTCCATCACCCTCTAGCCCTCTCTGACGCGGCCTCTACCCTCTGCGCGCGATGCATTCCCATTTCCCCTCACCTCCACTTCCCCTTGTGCGTGCTCTCTCCTCCTCTACCCTGCGTGTGGCCTTTTTTCCCCTCCCCGCATCCACCACCTCCACTCCTCTACCTCTCTGCACGCGCTGCCCATTCCCACATCCACCACCTCCTTCTCGGTCCTCCCTCTCCCCGCGCGCAAATCCCTTCCCCACCATGCATCTCTCTCCTGCGCACTACCTCCAAGCCCGTAGCCCTCTTCCACATGGCCTCACCGCAGCCACCACCTCCTGCTCTTCTCCTCCTCCATTCCCCTACGCGCAGGCCGCATTCTCCCCCTCCACGCCAGTCTCCTCCCCTTTGCGCGCGCCCAGAACTTCCAGCACCGCCACCGCCGCATCTCCCAGCCACCACCACCTCCTCCACGCCCGTCGGATCCTCCTTGGCTCTTCGTTTGGTCACATGGACGACCAAGGGCTGTCAGTGGGTGGGGCTCGTTTAAAATTTCGTTTTAGTTTTAGGCTTCAATTTTTATGTAAATTAAATTTCTTGTTTTTATTTTGGTTTTATTTTATATATATATATAATATATATATATATATATATATATTTAATAAAATTAATATTAAAAATTTATAATAAATTTATTAAATTATTAATAAATTTTATTTACATAAGCTTAAACTATATAGTAAAATGAAATTCCCCCCCTAAGAGTCATTGGCCTTCTTGTTAATTGCATAACTTCCCGGTACGGAGGAGGATTTTCACCCATAAATAGTCAAAACGATTGGGGCGAAGTCTAGAATACACCCATGCCATTCACCTCAGCAAATTCTGCCCATATTTTCAGTGACATGTCCCAGAGCGACAGGTATTCAGTTTGGCCCTACAAGCATGCATCAGAAAGAGGCCTAATTGGGGGCCTCCGAGGTCAAATTGGGCCCGATGAGAGAAACCCACTTCAGCTACAGGTATGTAGGCCTATAGAAGCCTGTCAATTCTGGTGTCCAACCCAAAATTTCACCCCAATTTCAAATTCTTTCCCTGATCAGTCTATTGGCCGGCTCCATTCGCATAGCTTCCCAGGGCCATATCTCACTCATCTGGAGTCGGATTTGGGCCAAACAAAAGGCAGCGGAAAGGTAGTGGACAGATCTACAGCATGGACACATTAAAGAACAAATTTGGGACTATTTGATATAGAGGAAGAGCCTATCAAGTTCATGTCCAAGAGGTCCTCTTACCGAAACATGCCCAAATCAAAGCCATGTGTTAGCCAGCTCACAGGGAAACTTATAGGAAAAAAAGGGGGGGCATAATCAGGTCTGAAAAGTGCCTGAACAATGAGCATTTCCTTACTTACAACGACCCAAGCCCGAAGTCCCCTTTCCCTCCAAAGAAACTCAGCAATTCCACACACCTTGGGCCTTCATTCCGGTGAATCCGACAGCCATGGATGGTCGGGTACTATCCTAAAACACATCACCTACAACTGCAAAACATGGCAGCAATCAAAGAGCATTTGGGGTGGCACAAATCCCAATGGAAAATGATGATGTGGCATATCAAGCTTTGTCATTTTATGAAAAATGACTTTTTGTAATATAAACTTCCGTATGATTTACTTTTGGATTTTAATTATTATGTAATTGAAGGGTCAAGTCAAATCTGATTTG
The DNA here is from genome assembly GCA_009831015.1 of Picea engelmannii. Taxonomy (NCBI): domain Eukaryota; kingdom Viridiplantae; phylum Streptophyta; class Pinopsida; order Pinales; family Pinaceae; genus Picea; species Picea engelmannii. Next base: position 78,892 of record ML788401.1, read on the forward strand.
ATCCCCTTTTGGATAAAATTCCATTTCTTGGATAAGGTTCCCTTTTTGGATAAGTTTACTTTTTGAAAAAAGACAAAAGTACTTTAGGGTTGGTCCACTTGTCACTTTTCCAAAAGTGACAAGTGTCTTGTGACCTAACCCTAAGCCTTCACCTCTCCTTTATAAATAAGAGGGTTGGCATTGTAAAAAGGGGGAGGATGAATATAGTAACAAAGCTCTGCTGAAATTTATAAGACTCTTTGTGTGTGTGTACTTGTTAAATTTTAGTTGTTGGATGTGTCATTTGTGGGTTAAGGGTTGAGGGGTAGGGGTAAATGCTTGATATGTTAGATATCTCCAGGAGGGATTGGTTAGCTAGGTGTTTGTTGTTGCTTCCTTGGGTTTAAATTGCTCACTTTCATTTTCTAACAGCTTGGTTTAATTTGTTTAATGTGTTTTATTGCATATTTTCTGAAGTATTCAATTATTTTCAGCCTTAGCTAGTGGCTGGGAGTCCTAGGGCCCCTTAGGAGTACCCTTAAATAGACCTCATAGCTGGCTGTCCATACTTGTTTGCTTCATCTTTTCGTTCATGTATATTTCTTTTATGTATTATTACCATTAACCTTGCTGTCCCAAACATGAAAATGGATCATTTCGGTCAATTCCCCCCCATGGGACAGCCATCTTAGTTGGTTGTTATATACTTTTGTTATGTAAATTTCTGTTATGTTATTTCAGTTTTTTCCATACATAAATACTAAAATTTCGTTGTTTGCCTGCAAGGATACATCCGGTCACCCATTCTGTTTCTCTCAAGCGGTTGGGGACCACCTAGAGACCTGTTTGAGGCAAAGGGGCCAATAGGGCAGCGAAGAAAAACACACATTTCAATTGGTAAATATCACCCAATCACTCTCACATACTCTTTAATTATCACTTGCACTCATCCCAAAGATTTATGGTATACATATCAATGCTTATAGGTTCAATTTGTGTAAGTAGTTTGAATGGTTTACTTGTAAATTCATGATAAAAAAATCTGGTTAAATATTTGTGTAAACAACAACCACATCTTTGTATTTCAAACACTAAATTTCCAATCCCCATACAAGGAATTATTTGAGGCTTTCATGCACATGGCGTCTTTGCCACTCGCAAAAAGTCTCAACCCATTCCTTTGGGTTGAATGTTGTAATTGTTATTTTGTAATTATCTAATCTTGTATATTTTCATTGTATCATCTTTTCACTCACTAACTTACAGGTGGCTGCCCCAAAAGGGGTCATATAAAACTAGCAAGCTAAACACATGAAAAACGCCGCAAAACAAACTTGAAAACAATTCAGGGGTCCACCCCATACACAGAAAACAAAAAATCTATATTATTTAGATATCTATATACACATATTATCTAGTCGTGACATATATGTCACCTACCTATTTACTTGCTTTATGTATATATTTTCAAGATAGATTTCAATTTCAGTAACTAGGAGGCACACTTGTGAAAGCAAGGCGTGACCTCACCACGTGGATGGTCTGGTATTTTATTTTATGCAATTTCAATTTCATAGAACATTAAGAGTCAAAGCCAGGGAGTCTTCATGAGGATCCCCTCGGAAGTTGTCTAGTTAGTATAAGTCGAGTGGTCTTTCCTCAGTACCACATGGTCAAGGAGTTTATTAGCTTAGCTCGGTTGGAACACTACTCTGCTTGGGTAAGCTCAGCAAAAACCCTCTTTAGGGGGGTCCTAAGCCTCTTCCTTTTCGCAGGTATCCTTCTTCCATCCAGGCGGATTTAAGAGCCCGAAAGCGCTAGTGACAAGAAGTGGCTAATCCCTACTTCTCTGAACTGCATGGGGCACTCTTCAATCTAACCACCGTGGACTGCTAGGACTACTCTTCATATACTGGTTGGCACAATTCCGGGATGTGTTTGCCTGATCGGGATAACCTTCAAAACTGTGTGGTGGCCAAGGCATATGATAAAAAACAAAAAATTGATCAATAAAATATTTTAAAGTCAACCTTTCGTCAGTCCACCTTTTCCACTCACAAACCAAAACTGAAGTTGTGTATAATTTCTGTTATATCATAGCTGTAACAACTTGTTACAAAGTTGTTCATCCACTTTTACCGCCCTTTTTTGACTTAACAATCTTCCAGGATCACTTCCCGGGTCACCCCGGGGGGTATTGAGCCATTTTGGGCTTGTTTCCTTGCTTTGAAAGCTTTGAACAGCTTGTTGTTCATAATTTATAGCCATTTAAAGGTACTTGGATGTAGCTTTTAAACCCCCTTTTCACCCTTGTTTCATACCCATTTGCTTAAAGTATTCATTGGTTATTTACCCAGGATACCGGTTTACCCCGGTGACCCATTCTGGGACAGTTTCCAACACTTTAAGGAAGTGAACAGCTCGCTGCCCACTTTATTTAGTTCACTGTCCTAAAAATCAGCAAGCTCATTTTCATCCCATTGTTTATAATTTTCACCCCCCGGGCTATTTCAGCCATTCAGGAAGCTAAGGCAGGATAACACCCATGGTGGGCAGTCCTGAGAACAAATTCTTGTAAGTCTTTCACCTTTCTTCTTCCCCCTTCTTTACCATCTCAGGCGAAGGACCACCTGAGGTGCAGGTAGCCTCTGCCTCGTGTCGAGCTACCAAAGGGGCTGTAACCGGCTTCACAGCCGGATAGGTCGGATTCGTCCCTACGGACAAATTTTGCTTATAACAGGCAGCAAACTAGATAGTTTGAAGGACCACTTCCCACGAAATGGCTACCCTTAAAGCAGCCTGAATAAATCTATTAAGCACAAAAAACAGAGATGATAACTAAATTTTATTGAGCAATACTTGTCAATGAAGTTTCGGGTAGAATAGACACCTGAAATCGATGAAAATGTCGAGGGAAGCTTCTATCGAAGGTTTGAAGTTGGCAATATCCAATAACTACATGAATTATACTAAATAAAATGCAAAAGGACATTTGCAGGACCTTGAAAAGGCCTACTTCATTTCGAACTTACCTAAATGAGGNAATTATGAAGACTAGTATTGCGCAGTAAGTGTGAAAACTACTTGCCTGTATTAGCCTCGGCGAGGTTTTAAATAATGTAAAAATCTCAAAGAACAATAGGCCAATATAAATTTTAACCGTGCCAAAGAGAGAAATTTTTACACCGCGTAGAGTTTCATGCAACTAGTCATTATCCCAAAGGAGAGCTGCCTATTCTGCAAGAGAACGGATCTGAGCCGTCAGATCTCGGGCGAAATCCCGTCAGCCATTAGATCTCAAGAAGTTGCACGGGGTTTAAGTCTTAGTGGGAAAAGGAGGAGTCTCGGAAGAGTCATCGGGGTTTTGTAAAGCCAAAGAATCGAGACCTTGAGGTTCTCGAAATCCCGAGAACGGATCCTAGCTGTTGATCTCGACAGGACACGCGTCAGCGTTCTGGGGAGGAATCAGGATTTTACCCATCAAAGATTTCAGGAATGTGGAACTCGTGCATGTTGAAATCGCGATCCATGATTTCCTGATAGAATCGGATCCGTCCAAGCAGCGGGGACACGTGTCAGGAGATCCCGCAGAGTCGGAGATTGGGGAATTGAAAGTCCCGTGCACATGAGAACGGAAATCATGATATCCCGAAATGCGATTTCCTGATGGGTACAAGGACTGAGCGGGGACCACCAGGGTTAGAGTGGTGGATAGGTGTCGCGTCACACCAAACAATCACAGATCGGGGTTCGGGAAAACACAAGTCCCGGAACTCATAGCTTTTGGATTCACAAACTCGCGAACTCCGATACACCGAGGAAGGACAGGTGTCAAGGTCAACTCTCGCGGGGGTCAACGACGAGTACCATCAGGGATCGGGAGTCAGGGATCTGTGAGGACAGTGGATCACGACAGCGCAAATGCCGATTTCCCGACGGAAAAATTCCCAATAAAAGCAAGGAACCCCGACGAGATCTGAGCCGTTCATTTCAAGTACGCGTGGCAATCATCTAGCGCCATCGGTGAAAGCTCCGCAGGAGGGCTTCATTGGATATCGGGAGTCCCGAAAACATAGCAACAGGAGTTGTGAAATCGTGAAACGCGATTTCCCAATAAGCCAAGGGACAATGAGGCCCACGGAAGAGTCAACGGTGGACAGGTGGCATCGGGTATCGGGATATCGCGAGTTTCGTGGACAAGGTGTCCATGCGCTACGAAATCATGAACCCCGAAAGCCGACGCAATTAACTTAACTCTTAACCCTTGATTAAAAAAATTAATTAAGGACTGTTTGATTAAGACCTAAACGTATTGCGAAATCGGAGATCGGGGTTTCGTGATTCAATGTACGCCGATTCTTTGTTACGGGAAATCCCGAATCCCGATTTCAATAACCTTTAAACTCGCAAAAAGTTAAAATTTTAACCATTCGTTGACCCAGGGTAAACGCAAAAAGGCATCGCAAATTTTGAATTGATGAAATTCTTGCCCGAGGAGGACCGAAACCCCGATGGGGAACCATAAGGCAATGGTCACATAGGTGCAGGTCACATGGACCTAGGTGTAGCCGAAAGGGATAACACACAAGGAAGAGGCGCATCGGGGAATCGGGATATTGGGAATCCCGTAGGCATGGGATTCATGCAAATCGATAGCGCAATATCCGAAATCCCGATAAGAGATAAGGCTGCGGTCACAAGGTGAGGTCATGTGGATCACGAGCATAGATTAAGGGCTAAGTCTCTAAGAGCATATCGGGGATCGGAGAATTGCGAGCCCTAAGGATTTGTGAGGTTCGACAATTGGAGCCCCAAAACTCCGATGTAGGATAGGGCCGGGGTCACATGGAACAATGGTCATATGAGGGGGATGTCTAGCCTGGAGGGCTAGCACATAAAGTGCCATATCGGAGAATCAGTAATCGGGAGTCTATGAGGACAGAGGTTCGTGACAGCGAGAGTCGTGAAACCCTGAATCCTGACGGGGAACAGGACTACGTTCACATAGGACAGGGTCACATGGACCAAAGCATAGCCAAGGGAGGGATAAAGTTAGAAGGTAGCGCATCGACATATCGGAGATCGGGAGTCCGTGAGGACAGGAAACTCTCGGCATCGGGCATAAGGAAACCTCGAAACCCGAAATTTAAGTGGGGAATTTCATAGTTAGGAGCAAAGGGCCGTGAGCAATATAGAAGACAATGTATATGCAGCTAACTACATGCATATGCAAAGAAAAAAAAAAAAAAATAATATAAATAAAATAATTGGAAAGCAGAATACCAAAATCCATACAGGGCTGGAATTACAAGCAAATCATTATGTTTCAAAAGAGGAAATCACCATTCATTACCATAGTGTAAGGAAGGTTTATGCAATTTCTTAATTCGAATAACCCCGCGTTCTTCATGAAGGTATTGGAACTGTGCACAACATGCGGACTGAATCGTACCTCTTACCATAGATGAGGGCGGGCTCCGTAAAATGTACAGACAGGGGATCGGTTCCCAACATTTCAAGGAGACTGGACTCCGGGTCCTGGATCTTATCAGGGGCCACATCAATATACTCGGTTTCTGCAAAACGAACTAGAGCATATATAGCAATACCCCGCATTGGCAAGGTGCTCAGAACAATGGCAAGGATGTGAGCCATGGAAAGGGAGATTCTGGAAACCTCTGAGAAGAGCAGAGGCAGATCTGTGGTGGATGGAGACTGATGTGAGGAAAGTCCCAGTGGATGAGAAAGTGGGACAGAGGAAGGACGCATAGAGAGTCGAAAGGCTGACAGGTGTAGAATTTGGGGGTTAGATATGAGGGAGCTTGAGAAAGCCAGACGAGCATGTGGAAACCATGCGTGCCCGAACCCTTGGGTATATGTTTAATTATTTTATATATAATATAAAGTGTTAAAAATAATTGGAAATAAATTAAATAATTTAGTATAAATAATTTATATATAAATAAGTTTAAGTTAGTATAAAATTAAAGTAAAATTAATTTGGGTTAAATTAGTGTAATAATAATTTTAAATTAATTATTTTATTTGAGTGTAAGGTTAATATACATTAAAATTCGATGTTAACCAAGCTTAGACGCTTAATCCTAACCCAAACCTAGCCAATTACCCTAATGGAGTAATGTTTGTTTACAGACAAGTAAAGAAAACTTACGCCCAACCCTGTTTCTAAGTTTAAGTAGCACCAATTTGAAACGCCCTGGAACTCACCCTGATAACTTTGGGGTGATGCAGGTTAAGTCATACAAGATGGTCAGGACTCGGAGGGGTCGAGGCAGGGGAGCGGTGTCACAGGCACCACCGACGCCACCCACACCATCAACACCACCAACAGCATCAACACCACCGACACCACCACCACCACCACCACCATCGCCCGAACTAGCACTCATACTGTGCTCGTTGGAAGCCATTAACGAGACTTTAAAGGGGCGCCAACTAGCAGGGACTGAAGTGGAACTCCCACCATTTGGGACGGGAAATCCAGAAGCATCAAGGAACTCAAGGGGAGAATTTCCACCTGAAGACATCACGCGAGAGTTGCAGAAGATCAAACTTCTAGAGTTTTCCGGAGGTCGCGCCAGTGAACGCGCGGAAGCATGGTTGGAAGGCATGACAAGGTGTTTTGCCTTAAGAGACTATGCGTCCAACTCAAAGGCAAAGATCACAATTTTCCAGTTAAGAGATAGTGCCTTGAACTAGTGGGGCAACTTGGAAAGACAACTACACCTTACCCCAGACACAGTATCTTGGGAACTTTTCGAGGAGAGGTTCCGAAGGAAATATCTACCAGCATACTATGAGGAGCAACAGGTAGGGGCATTTCATGCCTTAGTACAAGGAAACAAAACTGTAGAAGAATATGAGATCAGGTTTATGGAACTGGTCAAATACGTTTCGTATATGGACAATGACCAACGACAGGCAGAGCGCTTCGTTTATGGATTGAACCCGAAGATAAGAGCTATGGTATGGATGTGGAAACCATCTTTAGTAGCGGAGGCGATAGAAAATGTGCGTTATGCAGAAGAACACATGAACTTAACAGGGGGTACAAGATCGACATTTTTGTATCGCCCTGGATTCGTAGGAAAGACCCCGAGGACATTTCCTAGGGGAGGGGGCTCAAGGACACCACCTTATGATAACAGGGTCGTGCCAAGGACAGTAGATGCAGGGATTTCAATGGCAGCTAGTTCAGCATCTCGTTCATCACCAACGATGCAGACATGTCCATGACCATCTAGGGGAACAACTAGTAGGGGCAGGGGTTCCAGGGGAAGGAACTCATTTTGGAATCAGTCACATAACACCAGTTCAATATCATATTACCTGTTGGAGATGCGAAGGACCCCATTACGAATGGGACTGTCCAGAGTTACAATCAGGGTTTGTGCATAGAGAAGGAAAGGCACCAATGGGGAGGTCAAGTAGAAACCACCAGATTTACGCGGCGGTTAATAACCACCAGGCTGAACATCAATCCATTGTGGTGGAGTCATCAGGTACGCTAAATCATGTTAATGTTAAGATTTTGTTAAATTCTGGTGTGACAGATAGTTTCATTTCACCATCTTCATTAAAAGGGAGTGGGTTGGCAGCCTACGAGCACGATGACTTTAAACAAGTTGAGATGGCTTCGGGGGAAAAACAAGTTGTAGGACCTAGTGTCGATAATTGTATAGTAGACCTAGGAGTGTGCACCACCAGGTTAAGGGTATACGTCACTACTCTTGGGGCGTATGACCTAATCATTGGAATGGATTGGTTAGCAACACATCGAGCTTTAGTAGATTGTTTCGTAAAGAGGGTTCTTTGTGTCGATGATGAGGGAAAACCAGTAGAGATCCAAGGTGTACAGAGAAAAGTGTCATTATGCTTTATATCAACTATGAAGGTCAAGTGATGCTTGAGATAAGGGTGTCGACTTTATATAGTAGAGGAAGTGAAAGAAAGGAAGGGACCCTCATTAGATCAGTATCTGGTATTGTCAGAATTTCAAGATGTTTTCCCGAACGAGTTACCAGGGTTACCTCCTGAAAGGGAGCTTGATTTTACTATTGAGCTAAAACCTGGTGCAGAACCAATATCCAAGACTTTGTATCGGATGACGGCGCCGGAACTTTGTGAATTGAAAATGCAGTTGAAGGAGTTACTAGACTTAGGGCTAGTAAGGAAGAAGGATGGATCCTTACGACTGTGTATAGACTACAGGGACTTGAACCGTGCTACAGTGAGAAATAGGTACCCAATGCCGCGAATAGATGACCTCTTCGATCAGATGAAAGGAGCAGTGGTATTCTCAAAGATCGATTTGCAATCTGGATATCATCAGTTAAGGATTAAGGAAGGTGATATCCCAAAAACTGCCTTTCGAACTCGGTTTGGACATTACAAGTTTGTTGTAGTACCTTTCAGATTGACAAATGCACCAGCAGTATTCATGAGCCTCATAAACGACGTGTTCTGGAAGTACTTAGACCGTTTTGTACAAGTTTTTCTAGATGACATTCTCATCTATTCCAGGAATGAAAGAGAACACGAGGAACACTTTCGAATAGTGTTGTCTTGACTTAGGGAGAACAAATTGTATGGGAATTTGTCGAAGTGTTCCTTCTTCCAGATAGAGATCCATTATTTAGGTCATATCATTTCCGACGAAGGAATCTTGGTGGACCCAGAAAAGGTAAAGGCCATTATGGAATGGCCAGTGCCGAAAAATGAACATGAGGTGAGAAGCTTCATGGGGCTAGCGGGTTATTACCGGAGATTTGTGGAAGGATTCTCAAAAATAGCGAAACCCATCACCACTTTGCAACGTAAGGGGGTCATGTATGAGTGGACATAATAATGTGATAGCGCATTCACTGAGCTTAAGAGGTTACTAACTAGTGTGCCAATTCTACGAGTGCCAAATATGGAAAGGGCTTCATGGTCTGCACGGATGCCTCGAAACAAGGATTGGGGGCCGTGCTAATGTAGGATGGAGGAGTGATAGCTTATGCATCAAGAAAGTTGAAGAAGCATGAAGAGTTATACGCGACTCATGATTTAGAGTTGGCAGCTGTAATGCTAGATCTGAAACTTTGGAGGCACTATCTCGTGGGAAAAAATTTTGAACTCAAAACAGACCATCAAAGCTTAAAACATCTCTTCACTCAAAGAGATCTGAATGTCAGGCAAAGGCGATGGAGTGAGTTTTTGAGTGAGTATGATTTTGGTATTTCATATATAAAGGGAAAGGAAAATGTGGTCGCAGATGCCTTGAGTAGGAGACCACGTATCTTCTCCTTGGTGACCTTAAAGGTCAGTCTGAAGAAACATGTGTTGACACAACTACTAGGAGACAGTTGGTATTTAAAGGTTATTTCAAACCTCCAGAGCAGGAGGAAATCAGACCCAATGTATGAAGGATATAATCTAGAAACAGACGGGTTGTTAAGATATTGAGGAAGGATGTACGTCCCTGAGAATGGGGACGTTCGAAGCATCATACTGAAGGAAGCACATAGAGCACTTTATTGCGCACATCCAGGTGTGAAGAAGATGTACGCGGAGATGAAGAAACTCTTCTTTTGGATAGGCATGAAGCGTGATGTAGTTCATTTCGTCGCCAGGTGCCTAGAATGTCAACAAGTGAAGGTTGATCACCATCACCCTGCAGGCCTCCTACAACCACATGATGTCGCTATGTCCAAGTGGGAAGTCATCTCAATGGATTTTGTTTTAGGGTTGCCACTCACATCTCATAGACACAATGCCATTCTTGTGATAGCGGAGAAGCTAACCAAGAGTGCTCATTTCATTCCGGTTAGAGACACTTATGATGTTACTGATGTGGCATGAGTGTTCATAAGAGAGGTTATCTGTTTGCATGGGATACCTAAAAATATCATTTCAGATAGGGACTCGAGATTCACATCTAGGTTTTGGACAAGTTTACAATCAGCATTGGGAACTCAATTGAACTTAAGAACAACTTATCATCCTGAAACAGATGGGAAAACTGAGAGAGTAAATCAAGTTATGGAAGACATTCTTAGGATGTATGTAATGGATAATCAAACCCAGTGGGAGAAGTACCTACCTTTGGTAGAGTTTGCCTACAATAACAGTTATCATAGTTCCATCGGTATGCCACAATACGAAGCTTTGTATGGAAGGCCATGCAGAACACCATTGAGTTGGGATAGATTAGAAGACCGAGTAACAGTTGGGCCAGAATTGATTCAGGAAATGGAGGAACAGGTGACTTAGATCAAGCAGAGACTAAAAGAAGCACATGATAGGTAGAAAAGTTATGCGGATGCACACAGGACCGACCGAAATTATGAAGTGGGGGACCAGGTTTTCATTTGTATCAGGCCTAAGAAGAGTACCATACGGTTTGGGAAGGGGACAAAGTTGTCACCTCGGTTTATAGGGCCATTTAAGGTCCAAGAGAAAATTGAACTTGTTTCCTATCGTCTCGTACTTCCACCCCACTTGCATAAAACTCATAATGTATTTCATGTATCTGTTTTACATCATTATGTTGCTGATGAATCACATAAACTAAATTGGAAAGAATTGCAGGTATCGAATGTGGGAACCCTCATGGTAGAACCATTACGCATATTGGACAGTAGAGTCCGACAGCTCAGAAACCATCTAGTATATCAAGTTAAGGTCCAATGGGACAAGTATAGTCCAGGATCTACTACTTGGGAGGATGTCGAGACACTACGGCAAGACTATCCCTCACTATTTTGACCACCTCGAGAACATGTTTCTCGAAGGTGGGGTGTATGTAACACTACCTTTTGACTTAGACGGCCAGGATTATTTGATACCTATACACTTTATTTCCTATTCACAGTGAAACTGTTGAGTGATACACTTAAACTTTAAACTTATGAACTTTTATGAATGTTTAAATGTTATCAATGATGAGGCATGTAATGCGATCTATTATGTGAATGTGAATTTTACGAATGTTTAAATGTTATTGATGATGATGTATATGATGCGACATATTGTGAGAAAGTGAAATTGTTGAATGTTTAAATACTATTAGAATGATATTGGATATGATGAAAACTATTTTGGAAAAATGATAATCTTGTGAATGGGTGACGAGTATGAATTATGGGGTATTATGAAATCTAATTCTAATGAGAAAAACTTGATGTAAATGTATCGGTACGGGGATACCAAATTGAAATGATGATAGTATGCAATTACATGATGATAATGCATAGAAATGTATGAGTTTCTATTACAAACTAACCTGCAGGTTATGGGCTATGAAATAGCCAAGTGATGATGATGATGAAAGTGGATATCAGGACCACTAACCGAGAAACATTATGGTATGAATAATGTATGGGAAATTTATATTGATTTGGATACATCGCTATGATATGTGGACTAGTGCATGATTTTGGTACTAACACTACCCAAAACCAAATAAACGATGAAAAAACCTCCAACAACACGGTGCCCCTGTATGTTCCATTGTAGGGTGTTGACCCTGGTTCTGTTAGGAGGGGTGGAGGCATTTCCCACCGTGTATCCTCCATTGTAGGGTGTTGAGCCTGGTTCTGTTAGGAGGGGTGGAGGCATTTCCCACCGTGTATCCTCCGAAACCTGAAGTCCTGGGAGAACGGTGCTAGTTCACGCTCCCCAAGACGTGTGATGATGACTGTCAGTTGCCTGCTAGGGAATATTGGTCAAGATAGCGACACTTCCACTTACGGGTTCTATTTGGAGTTAGGTCAATATAGTTGACGCTCCAAGATAGTCTAGCAGAGGATGGATAGGAATGGAGTTGGAAGTAGGTTAGGGAGGAAGGATGAGTAGTAATAGTTGAGACTATATGGAGATCTATCTTGTGGTGGAAATTGATGTCTTCCCTTCAAAAAATAAAAAAATAAAAAAAAATTAAAAAAATGTGTATATATGGATATTCATTATGATGTAACTAAACCACAGTTGTTTAAAATAAATTATTGAACCAGACAATTTTAATTAAACGATTTCTCACACAATTAATTGATTGTTGTCTTTTATAAAAGACTAGTCTTGCTGACTGGATTGAATGCATACCTAAATTATTAAAGGATGACAATTTGATTATTAGTACATGCACGAGATTTGCATGTACTAGCTACACATGCATTTCTTGTACATATACACTAGTATGTATGAGATTTCTTGACTTACTTAATGATAATGTCAGTTACTTGTTGTGAATGTGTGAACCATGCTCTTTTCCTTTGTACCATCAGATACCTTAACTTCGGGACGAAGTTTCTTGAAGGGTGGGTGTATGTAACGACCCTAGTTGAATAAATGTTTAAAGATTATAAACTAAAATTAATTAAAGAAAATAATTGTGGTTAACTAAGTAATACTTTAACTACAGATCACATTTAATGACCTGAGAAATAAATCTTAAGAAATCAATGAGAAATGATATAAAACGGTTTAGTATGCAACAAGGGAGAGCTTGTTAGTCCCGAGAAGATAAAACATTAATGGAGGGATAAGGGATGGGGACGAGGGCAGGTAAGGGAGTAAAGGAGGAGTCGGTGAAGGAGGGATAAGGGAGAAAGGGAGGTTGACGTGAGGGGGAGAAATGGGACATTAGAGGGGGATGGATTCTGGAGGACTGTTGGACTTGCGGTGAGCACAGAGTTTCTGACTGTGGCTTTTGATCAGTTGAGGCACCGAGTTGCTAGAGGTTTTGGGCATGGGGGCCAGGATATCCGTAGATATCCTGGAGCTAGGTAGTTTTCCTAGCTGGCAGGGAGGACAGTAGTTTTGGGCAGTTATTTTTCCTGTTTGTGGCAGGGTTGATCTGTGTAGCAGGTATCATGAAGGAAACAACAAGGCACAAAGGCAACATAAATTAGCATCAAAACCAGGTACTTTGTTAAGTTATGTATTTATTCTTTCTGCCATGAAATTAGTATTTATTGATAAATCTAAGTTACTGAAGTTGTGGTTATGAAAATCAATATTATGCTAGGAAGTTATTGTTTCAGTTTACTAAATAAAATGTTTATGAAACTTAATGATGTTTAGAAATATTCAGTTGTTACACTCCTCCTTTCTTTGACTTTCAGATACACGTGGTCCCCAATTTGAAATTCTCGGTGTCTCCTTGTCAAATCTACGTAGCTTTTATGTTGGTCTTGGGCCTCCTTTAAATTATGTTGTAACCTTTTTACCATTTTTTCCATTTCTTGGAGCATTGTCGGTACCATCATAAGCCTGTCAACTGGATTATCCCAACTAATCGGGGTTGTGCATTTCCTTCTGTATAATTCTTCAAAGGGACTCATCTTGGTTGATGTATAATAGCCATTATTGTAAGAAAATTAAACTAAGTGTAGGTACTCCTCCCACTTAGTTGGTTTCGTTCGCACATACATTCGTAACATGTATTCCACAATATGATTCGTTCGTTCGGTTTTCCCATCCGTTTGTGGATGGTAGATTGTGCTGAAATTCAGGTTAGTATCCAATCCTGCAAAAATTTCCTTCCAAAACTTTGACATAAATTTGACATCTCTATCGGAGATCACCATCTTAGGAATTCCATGCAATCTAAATATTTATTTCATAAAAATTCCAACAATATTAATTTCTTTATAAGTAGATTTCACAAGTATAAAATGTGAAGATTTGCTAAGTTTATCAATAACTACCATAATCGAGTCATTTTGCTTTTGTGTCTCAGGAAAACCTGTGATGAAGTCCAACGAGATAGTCTCCCACCTCCATTCTGGTATAGGTAGAGGCTGTAGAAGACTGGTTAGATGCTGATGTTCAGCCTTTACCTGTTGACAATCTAAGAATTTAGATAAATATTCAATTGTTTCACTCTTCATGTTAGGCCAATAAAATAATTTTCTTTAAGTTGTTATCATTTTCTTTTATCGTGGATGACCAAAATACTGACTTTTGTGCAATTCATTAAGAATTGTTGATTTTAAATCAATATAATAAGGTATGTACAACCTGTTTTTGAACCTTAGTAGAACATTTTTATCTAAACTCATATCTATTTTGTTCAGGTTTTCTACATTTTCTTGTAATTTTGTTGTTGTTTTGATGTACTTTTTGTCATTACAGCTTGCATATTTTATTCATTGTTTGATGTCATTTTCTTCTTTGCTAACAATTGTCTCATAAATTCCATTAGTCCTTCGACTTAGAGCATCTACAACTTTGTTTTCTTTTCCTTTTATGTGTCTTACCTCGAAATCAAATTCACTTAAAAGGGCTATCCATCTCACTTTCCTTGCATTGATATCTGGTTGACTAAATAAAAACTTTACACCACTGTTGTTGGTTGGTAGCATAAACCTTCTCCCCATTAAATAATGTCGCCACATTTTCATAGCATGAATTGTGGCTGCTAATTCTAAATCATGTGTAACATAATTCCATTCATGTTCTTTCAGTTTACATGATTTGTAATAGATGACGCGTCCATATTGTGTCAGGACACCTACAAAGCCTTCTTTTCGTGCATCCACGCAAACTGTAAAATGTTTATTGGGATTCGTTACCCTTAGGATAGGTGTTGTAGTTAAAAGTCCTTTTAATTTATCAAATATTTCCTGACACTTTTATGACCAAGTAAATCTTATTCCATTTTTCTATAGGGATGAAATTGGACACACAATCTTATAAAATCCTTCGATAAGTCTTCGGTAATAACCGGTAATTCCCATGGATTTTCTGATGTCTCCTACATCCTTAGGGATAGGCCATTCCATAATGGATTTTATTTTGTCTGGATCAACTGCAATACCCTCTTTAGATATCATCTGTCCTATGTATTGTATCCTTCTTGGTCCCTGTTTCTAACTTTACTAACCAAGACTTAGCATGCTTTACTTTCTTGAGCTTGTTTAATTCAACTAGCTCCTTGGTAAATTAATATGGAAATGCGGTTATCATGAATTTTACCTTCAACCTCCACAATAGTGGATTGATGGTCATATTTCCTACCATCCACAAGTGCATTAATTATGTGCATGCTTCTGCCCATATCTCCTACTGTCGAAGCTTCTTGGAGGTTATGGACTGAAGTTCTTGTCGTGGAAATTAAGAATGAAAAATTTCTCCTCAAGTGAGGTTCTCCACACTCCCAACACTTCAATGGTTCTTTGGGGTTATCCCCAACTTTCTTGACTCCCACATTAACTATTCTACCACCCCCTTGAGCAGTCGAGGTGTTGGAATGATAGTCCTTTCTTGGAAACTTTTTTCCATATTCTAGAAAGGGGTTGGTTGGAAGCATTTCTTTCATTGATTCATTATGTCTTGTTTCTTGTCCTTCCATTCCTTGGGAATTTCATACCTCTGTTTGTACTGATCATAACACATCCGAGCCTTTCTAAACACTTCGTTTAGAGTCTTGGGATTTTCATATTCAATTCTTCCTTTGTACGATTTTGGTAGACAACTTAAGAATCGGTGTTTCTTTACTTTGTCATCCTTGATGTATGGTACAAATCTCAATAGTTCTAGAAATTTATTTATCATATCGTCCATGGTCATTTTTCTGAGTCTTAGCTCGTAGAATTCCTTAGTCTTTCTTTTGTAATAGCTTTCTGACAAATATTGCTTCTTGAAATATTTATTAAAATCTTACCATTCCATTTGTTTCTCTTTCAATCCCTTAGCCAATTTCAGGTCTGTTGGAAGATTGGTTGTTGTCATTGATGTCAACCCTAGTCATGGGTTTTGGACCACAAGATTGATGAATTTATTTGGACATGAAGGAAAATGCACATGCAGATACAACACCCATGGATGGATAGTATACATCATGTTGTTTCCGGTGGTATGTGGCACATCACGTGGATCCTCATGGTTGAGGAGAAATGAATTTTTGAAGATGACAAAGTGAATTGTACATGTAGGCCCTGAAGATAATTAAAGAAAAGAATTACAAAATAAAAAAGTGTCAGGTCGACCCTAATGTTAAAAGGAAGTGACATAAATGGTATAAATAAACATCATTATACATTCATTTGATACAAGTCGAATTTCAGAGGCAAGAAGAAGAAAAAGAAGGCTGGATTTCAAGGGAGGATGAAGTCTTTTGGTGATGTGTTCTAAGTATCAACAATTGGTATCAGAGTCGGTTGCCTTCAGAACAGTTTAACCACTGGAAGGAAAATCCTGAGTAGAAATGGATGACCATGAGCACATTTCAAATGGGATTCAAAAATTTGATGGAAGAAATTATGCATACTGGAGTGATAGAGTGAAAACTTACCTAACA
>ML788401.1:104912-147527 GCA_009831015.1 Picea engelmannii
ATATACAAACACAACATATAACATACAAAAAGAATAACAGTTTTAATAAATTCTTTATTACCACATAAATATAGTAATGAATTCAAAGTATCTTGCAAACACAACCATTGTGTTCAATCGATCATTGTTCAAATATTACAGTTGGAGTACCATAGACCAAAGACTCCACAACCTCTTGTATTGTAAACACATTTCTAAGAAGTATACACAATATATATATGTAACCGAAGTAATGCCTGCATAGATCGGAAATCGAATACCTTTCGAGCTAAGACACTCCCTTCATCCAATTACATCGATTTTCACAACCTCCAAAGAAGAAAAAAGAGAGTTTTGTAAATTGTGCTAGCATTTTAATTCTATGGAAATCAAACAATAAGATTAAGCCAAGGAAAAAACTTAGCTTGATCCCGATTAAACCAGATCAACTTTTTTTCCTTGTCTGACAGTCTATCCACGATCCAGGAGGAGGAGTAGTGGACCTAAAACTGACTAAAGGGTACCCTCACAAAACAAAAAATGGCCCATCATTAATTTAATATATCCATGCATAGAACTTCACTTATAAAATAGAGAAAGCAAAAGTAAACAATTAGCATTGAAATAGAATGTGCATAGATTAATCAAACAAGAATCACACAGTAATAATTCTCCAAACCCCATGTAAAGGACCAATAAACGGAAGGAGTCAACTGTGGAAAATTCATCGTTTAAACAAAGACTACCATTTAATTCTCCCGAAATTGTACAATAGAATTTCCGATTTGGGTAAGGATCATAGTGAGGTAAGTATTAATTTAATAAGAATTCATAAGAGGCGCATAAGATGTGACCCATGTATATTCACAATAGATCATTAAAATCTAAACAACATTGCAGAATGGTAAAATATGAAAGTTTGAGTGAATAGAAACTTACAGTGAGAACCAAATCCGTAGGTTAAAATCTAACTGTTCAAAAACGTGATTGAACCCTATGAATTTTGATTCAACAGTTGATTAAACATGGATACCCTCTCTTTTATTGTATAGAATAGTCGACACAAACCTTGTAAACGATTTTATAACTGTATCAGATGAGAGATCAAGTGAAGGTGGTCATAGGAACAAACCACGATTCTTCATGGTAGAGGAAAATTATTACAATCCATAGGATACAAACAAGTGTGTTTCTTCAAATTAACAAGGTCTTATTAATTTTCTATATATTTACATAGAATGTAAATTACGAAATTTCCCATAGAGCGTATTTTCTAGATTGACTGTGTGAGTTTTTCATAATAGCGAGTGTATTTTTTTTTTTAGATTGTCTATGTGAGTTTTGAAACGTCCAATATAGAAAAATCACATACAAAAATAATCACACACATTAAATCTAAATTGAGGTTAGGGGAAGAGTAAATTACATTCTGTAACACAATAACCTATCGTCGAATTCATGATATTTTGGTAACCTTGGTAGTAGAAGCAAGTATGACTGACATGAGGATTTTTCACACATTTTTTAGTGCCACATACATCCCACTCACATGATACAACCAATAAATACCAAAATTATATATGGATATCCCAAAAATGGGTTTCATCTTTAGGCCTTCGAAGCCGAGAAATAAAATTTAGAAATTAGAAATTATAGACTTCCATCTAGATGGTTATGGTGAAATAACTTATGGTTGAACTATTCTGAATAGATTAAGTTACCACAATGTACTTCTGAAGTTTTTGAAGGATACAAGGCATCACTGCAAGTGGTATTTAATATTCCTACATGCACAAATAACTTGTATAATCGTGAAAAAATTACAGAACTTGTCAAGCCAAAATCTATTTAGAAATAGAAATAGGATCTATAAAACTGACAGAAAAATGGAATTAAGCTTATAGTTGGGTATAAAATAGGGAATATATGATGCAGGAGCATCTCTCCATGCAGCCAGCAGCCACGTCAGCGCGCACTCATTCAGAGATGAAGGGAGGCGCAACCTCATTTTGAAATTAAATTCAATGTAAATTAATGTCTTAGGCTAGTGAGCCATGAATGCCATGCCTTTGCGCAGGCTGTAGATAAGATAGACATTTATTATAGATTGGCTGAGATCTAGTTCTAGATAACAAACTAGACGGCCATTGATTGTAATTAATTAGAGTAGGTAAATCCTGGAGGGAAGCGCTAAGAGCACCTCAGGTAAAAGAGATAGAGGGATCTCATTTTGAGTAGTTGGCAGGTACATGTAGATAGAAGGCATGTAGATCTGAGGAGAGCTCGAGAACACCTTGTAAAATATACATGCATTTTCCATTATTAATACAGAGCAGTTTTTCCTGCACCAGTCTGTAATTATATGCATGTCTGTATGTGTGTGTTCATTATATGCTGCAATTGTGTATTGTTATCATGTATTTGCAGGGGGTTGGTTGATTTCAGGTTTGAGAGGTCTTTGAGGTTTCATGCCATGAGGGCATGACAGAGTGTTGAGACTCTGAATACCATTGCACTGAGGAGGCACTTATGAACTCTGAGGAGTCAGACAAAGACGTGATGAGGCACATGACTGAAGTCAACAACTCAGGAGGAAGACCTCAAGGTTGTTGAACACCTTGGAGGCAAGGCTGTGTATGAGAACACAGTTGTAGACAGAACCACTGAGGATTCTGTAGGAGCTCTACCAAGTGGGCATTGAGCGCATGCACGAGGTGCACATGAAGAAAGAACTGTTGAGTGTTCTGTGAAAGAGGAGAAGAGACTCCGCCAAGAGGGCATTGAGTAAATGTGCATGCAAGCACAGGAGGAAGAACCCTTGGACTTCTGAAGTGAAAAAGCAGAGTCCACTGAGAGACCTGTATTGGGTTGCTGAATACCCAGAAAGACTCAGCACGAAGGTTACTTGAGCAAGGAGCCAGGAAGGCGTTGATATTCTCCATCTGAGGGAAAGGAAGAGAAAATCCCTCAAGGGGTCTGAGTGTTCGTGCAAAGCTCAGGAGGGACAACACCGTGTGTGCGTAGAGGTTCTGCAAGGAGGGCAGACATCAAATTCCTTTGAAGGAGCCGAGGATAGAAGTTCAGAAGGAACAGTTCTTTTATGCACATTTGGGGAACTCAAGGTTGAGGAGTTCGCGCAAGAGGAAGGAAGACAAAGGAGGAGGCCTTTGAGACTCGGAGATTCTTCCAAGCATAGGAAGGAAGGAAACGTAGAAGCTCAGGAGGGAGAAACAACAGCCATGAGATCGGCAGGAGAGAGCAGATCTGGACCGTTGAACAGTTACGTCCAGGGAACTCTGGAAGAAGCGCATAGGAGAGGAGGCCCGAAAGCCATCGGATCTCATAAGAGAAATCCCGTCAGTCGTAGGATCGGGAAGAGTTGCGCGGAGGTTAGCCTCAGGAGGAGGAGTGCACGAGGAGAACAGGTCTGAGCCATCATATCTGAGGAGAAACCCCGACAGCCGTTGGATCAGCAGAAGCTGCACGAGGGATAGCAGTCAGGATTTTGGCCATCGGGATTCGGCACTCGACGTTTGGCGAGGTAAGAGTTTCATGCACGTCGAAATCGCGAATCATGATTTCCTGAATTCATCGAGGTCGTCGATCGTGACAAGGACATGTGGCACGAATCCGGAGAATCGAGGTTCGGCATTCGGAGGATGGCGAGGTGAGAGTTTTATGCCTCATGAAATCGCGAATAGTGATTTCCCGAATTAACGGGAGCCGTTGATCATCAGAGGGATGCGTGGCATCAGATCCCAGAGATTGGGACTCAGCGTTTTGGGGTTTTCGACACCAAAGAAACTTACATCGTGGATTCGCGATCCGTGAAACCCCGAAGGGGACGTGGCAGTGTGGGACCTGAAGACTCTAGTGGATTACAGGTGGCAATATACCGGAGTTCGAAGGCAGAAGGTCCAAGTCTGTACGTGCTATCGGAGTTCGGGGTTCGGGAATTTGTGGTGTCAAGGATTCGTGACATCGCATACTCCGATTTCCCGATAGGGAAATCCCCATTAGAGTGGGAGCGTTGACCGTTGACCATCGGGGATCAGGATTCGGGGTTTTGAATTGCACGAGGAGTGCACATAGGGTTCGCGATAGCGTGAACACCGATTTCCCGAATTGCGAAGGGGAGATCGCCGAAGAGATAGCTATGGGTAGCAAGAGCTCCCGAGAGGAGTTGGAAGAGCTTTGACTCTTTGGGCCAAGGAGATAAGGTCTTTGGAGGCACGGACAGGTCACGGGGAGATGTCAGTTGCGTCAATATATGAGAGTGCCTTATTATCTGCATATGGTCTCCTCCATCCATGTTTGCACTCACACCTGAATAATGCATAAACTGACGAGTATTTTCATATTCCCATTCCACAGTCATAATAATCACATACATAGTTGTCATGCGCTGATATCATTATTTTGTAGCACAAAATAATGGAAATTATGGAAATCGTGCCAAAGTCCATGATTGTGCGAGAAACCTACATTTTCCAAGACAATTAAAACATCTACCACCAAGCATAGAGAACCAACTTGTTCCCTGAAAGTTCAGGTGACGAGATCTTAGGAAGGTCTATTGATCGAAAATTTTGTAGTCTCATTCCTATGCACTAAAATTTCAAGCTCCCTAGCCTCATTCCTAGGCCACTTTTGACCACTGAAAATTGGTGAAAACAAGGTGAAATGGTGGCAGCAATACCTTAGACATGTTGTGATTTCCAAATCTCAAACTTGTGTTGATTAATATTTAGTGAATATTTTTTATTTTTTACATTGAGATTGTGTTATAATGATTTAAATATCGATATTGTGTGATAATGATTTAAATATCCAGATAGTAATTTTACAATTTTATATTGAGATTGTATTATTTGTATTGGATGGATTTTCATATTTTATTTTCTTGTTATTGGAAACATAATATATAACTAAATAATTAGTACATGGTGAAATTGAAATCAATTATGTGGTCCAACGTTTAATAAATTCTAATAAATGTTAAAACATATTTTTATTTTGTTATTATTTGTTGAAATATAATACAAAAGTAGAAAATTATAACATGATGAAATTGACACCAATCTTGTGGTGCAATGTTTACTAAATTATTCAAAAATTTAGAATAGATTTTTACTATATTATTTTGGAACTGTTGTTTATAGTCAATGTACAATTATGGTTTATAACATTTTTTTATCTTAAATTTGATTTTTTTTATTGGGAAATTTTGATTTAAAATAAAATATATATTTAGGTTAATTAAACATTTAGCTCACACACACACACACACACACACACACACACACACGTGTGTGTGTGTGTGTGTGAGAGAGAGAGAGTGTGAGCTAGATCACATATAATATGTATGTGAGATAGCTCACATATAATATATATGTAGTTTCCCTAATAAAGGAAATATAACTTAAATCAATACTAATACTGATAATAATCAAAGCATGTGAGCTATCGTAATAACAACTTGATCTCAACTAATATGAAACACACCATGTATAGCTATATGCTCTCTTGTTGTAATTCAAAGTACAAGCTATAGTGTGACTTATAATTAGGTCTCTACTTATGTTAGCTTATGAGATTTAACTATCCTATGCCTAATCTAATTCCATTGTAATTCCCTGAATAATTCGTATTACTTGGAGCTAAGCTGGGAATCACTCCTAGTTATAGTGTACATACTAGTGAACATATCTTAATCATAGACTACCTCAATCATAGAAGCATTACCATTAGTTAATACAGATCCATACCACATATATAGGCAATGTTAGACATATTATCATATGCATTATTACTAATATATCATGACATATACCGTATCTAAGTTGGGCATCACTCCTAGTTATAGTGTACATACTAGTGAACATACAGTAATCATAGAGTACCTAAATCATAGAATAATTACCATTAGTTAATACATATCCATTTTACATATATAGGCAATGGTATACATCTTATAATACGTGTTATTACTAATATATCATGACATATACCGTATCTAATCTTTTAGTAATAGACGTGATTACAATACCATCTTTTAAGTCGAGTTACAATTCCATGTATTCTCCCTATAAGTGTATGTTTACCATTAATTACAATATAGTGATTTGTGTATTAGCTATTCTAACAAACTCAATATCATGGAAACAATAGGGATAAAGTAAGTGTACAAAAAAATGAATCAAACTTGTTGTAATCATACCAGCTAATTGTATAGGGTTGGACATGATGAAGTAATGAGCTAATATGACATGAGACCACAAAAATCACTCTATGAGACCTCATACATTAGCTTTGGTGATCTATTACCATTTGTATTTACATTAGTATGGCACAAATACTAGTTACAGATTGCATGGTATTCTCTCTGGATTATTTCTCCATAGTATGCAAAGCTTTACTATATGAGCATACCATAGATATGGGAATATAAAGAAATGAACAATGTATATATGATGAAAATCAAAGAGATCAACAAGGATTAGAGATATGAGCTCTGTTGTGACAAGGGTGAATCTTGTTTCCATATTTATTATCATTGAATAGTATTAACTATGCATAATACTAGAATTCCTTAAAGGGTAATACTAATATGCATAATACTAGTATTACTTCTATATTAGTGTCGATCAACTTTTACTAGAATCATAGTATTGAAAGTCAACACATGTGATGTATGTGAATACCTTAGATAGAGCCTATGTTTTTAAGATAGCACATTTAACTGCATTGATACAACTAAGCAATATGCATAATATATGGATCTGTATTGATTATACCCATTGAACTAGTATCATAGATTTGAGATTGAAATTACATATAAAACATATATAACACTAAGTAATGCTTACTGTATACGATAACCACACTGATATTGAAGTAATACCAAAGCTATAAGTAATGAACACATACTACTTATCACTATTCCACAGTGTTGATTAGGGAAATAAGAGGAATATACACAATACTCGATAATGGTGATAGGTGAAAATAAGGGTAATATCTTATGACACAAGCACTGGAATCACATACAAGTGTAATACATGTGTTGATAGTGTAACATCCCGCTCTGGCACACTAAGCGAACTTATTCTTTGAGGACACTTGCTCACAAGTGATCCAGATTATTATGATATTAAAACATTTGACTTTGATTATGATGCGTTATGGGTAGATGACATGTTGTTTTACTACATTGACATAGACAAGTGCTATTGACTCGGTTTTACTGAGTGTGAAGGGTTTTGGAACTTGAGGATGTGTATGCATAGATGGAACGCCTTGGACTTTGGATCGAGTCAGGGAGTGTGCCATTGGGGTTTGACTGTTTTACTGTGATATTAGTGCATTTGATTAGATGATATGACGTGGATATGTTCTGACATGATTTGTTGATGATGCAAGCTGACGATAGCTTGCCGACCAGACTCACATATGGAATAAAGGGGTCACACACTAATACCATATATGTCGAGGGAGAGGTGTGAACAACAGTCCTACCACAACCTACTAGCACTCCCATCGTGGCTCAAACTGTAGGTTAACGATTACCTAGTTCGAGAGGACCCACAATGCCATCAGGGCAGACTGCGACAGTCGCTCACGATGATTCTAGGGGGCACGCAATAAGGCGGAGGCCTTATTCCTTAGAATCCCTTAGTCTCCCACAAGTTCACCTGGCGGAGTGTTGACTCCAGGGGTTATTGATGTCTACCAATCAGTCAAGAGGTGAGTGGCACCCTTGGAGCACGTAGTGCATCCTGAAGGGCTTGTCGCGCAAGGGAACAGATGAGGCGAGTGGCACCCTTGGAGCACCTAGAACATCATGAAGGGCACGCCGCATTGATGATGATAAAGGGGTGAACCTAGATGGCCCTAAAACAAATAACAGGTTAATAAATTTTAAAACAATTTCCCTAATTAAATGTCGCCCAGTACAAAATCTAAGTTCTAAGTCTAAAATTTTTCTATGGGTAAAATTTTGTCTACCTTTAAATAAAATAATAATAATTAAAAATAAAATAAAATAAAATAAATAGATAAAATAAAATAAAATAATAAATTTTAAAATAAAAACCACTTAAGTAATAATTATGGCCTTCATCAAATTTTGTAACATGAAGGGAGTAAGAAATTAAATTATTCATAAGAAATAAAATGTGTGGATATAAAAAGTAAAGATGGAATTAATTATTTTATCTTTTGATAATTTAAAAAGGATACTAAACTAATG
Organism: Picea engelmannii; assembly: GCA_009831015.1. Lineage (NCBI taxonomy): Eukaryota > Viridiplantae > Streptophyta > Pinopsida > Pinales > Pinaceae > Picea > Picea engelmannii. The sequence continues at coordinate 113,143 of ML788401.1, forward strand.
ATAAAAGGGAAAAGGGGTTATTTTCCACACCTTCCTTTTTGAGTTCTAAGTAAAAGGGGAAAGAGGGAAAATAAAAAAAAAGGAAACTAGCGAAAAGAGGTAACATAAAAAGGAAAAAGGGGTAACTTAAGGGAAAAAGAAGGAAGTGAACTTAGTAAAGAATCTACATTTAAAATCTTTCTAATTTTAAACTGAATTAGCAATTTCATAATAAGGAAAGCCTTTAAAACCTGTAAGGGAATCTATGGACACCTAGGAGTGATTCTAGGAGTAACTCTAGGTGGGTGAGGGAAATAAAGATAATTACTTAATTAAAGAAATTAATTCATGGAGGATTGTAGGGGATGAGGGACACTTGTACGGAGAGGAATTTTTGAGAATTTATTATTAAAAATTTAATTAAATGAGATTTAGGGAAAGAAAGGAAGTTCGAAAATATATAAAAGAAAGGGAGCAGAAGGAGGAAAGATCATCTTCTGTTTGTGTAATGTTACGCTGCAGAAATATCGACTTGACTGATTCACTTGTGGGGAGTTGGGATACCCAACTCGGAGAGGAGTGGTAGCTCGACCTTGTGAGGCGAGCTGGGAGCTAGACAAACCTCTGGATAGTGTGTGTGGCCCCTTTGTGGATCGGGGGGCTAATGATCCGGATTTTATGAGCAGAACGAAATGAATACAGATTATTAATAGGTTCTTAACACAAAATAACAAAGATACAGTAAAACTGGTTTTCTATTCAATAACGAAATAAGATGAAACTGTAAAATGAAGCGGAAACAAGCTTGCTAGAATGGTGGTGGCTTATCTCTAAGAAGAGATGTGACGGTAGCACGCATTTGCAAGAAGAAGGTTACAATGAGGCTCTGAAGGCCTTTTTACAATAAGGAAGAATGCCAAAAATCCTAGAAATCCAAAAATCTAACCCTAGGAGATGAAGTGCCAAAAGTCGTGTGGGCCTCGTTTGGGTAAGTTAGTACATCAACTTCCCAGGGTCGTAAATTTTGCATACGATCTCCGTTTTAGGAGTGTGATAGCCCGTTGGAAAGGTATCATCGAGGAGATTCATTTTGGGGGCTCAATCATGCCTTCAGATATCACTAAGGAGATCGATACCAAAAAACCTTCATTTAGGCCCTCAAAATGGCCCCGGAAGTAAAAACTACTAAAAATAGTAAATTGCCAAAAATGTCAGAAAACAGTTTTGAGCCAATTGGAAAATGTGGGTGGCCACTAATATCCATATGGATCAATCCTCCCTCCTTAGGAAGCAATGGTCTCCATTGCGTTGAGGTCCCCCATTAGATGAGGAAATTTCTGCTGAATTTGGCCCCGGGTGAGCCACTTGCCTTGGTGCACGAGTTGCCATGCTTTGACGACTCGATAAAGCTGGATCCTTTGTTGTCGAGTGCCCTTGATATGTCTGTCCACAATATGATCATTGGATGCCTGTTGTATGCAGTCGGGGTTGAGCTATGTTGGTGTCAGTTGTTCTGCTACTTCTGAGGTGTCCAATAATGGTGGGAAATAAGGGCGAAGGAGATCCACGTTGAACACTGGGTGCAGGCCAAGGAAAGGAGGAATGTTGAGATCAAAATCATTATCCCCCACAGCCTTGGTGATAGTGTACGATCCATAACGGAGTGGTTGAAGCTTTCGATGGGGTCTTGTAAGGCATTATTTCTGCAAGTGCAACCAAACTTTGTCGCCCACCTGAAACTTATGCGACACCCGATGTTGATCATGGCATTGTTTGTACTTGTCATTGGACTTTTGTAGGATATCCTGAACCTATTGGCGGATGTGCTAGATCCACTCAATGAACTAGCTGGCTTTTCCAACTTCAGTTGGAGCAGGAGATGAGTGAGTCGAGGTTACCGTAAGGGGAAGTGCAACATCTATGGGACCCAATGGTTGGAATCCCAACCCCACTTGAAAGGGGATGTGGGCTATTCAAGGCTCGGTTGTAGCTATGCTAGACATAGGGAAGGCTCTCATCCCATGTGCGAGAGTTCTTTGAATTATACATGCAAAGGATATGCATAATCATTCGATTTACAACCTCGGTTTGGACATCTGTCTGGGGGTGGAAGGCCATGGATTTGGTGAGCTTGGTGTCCAGCAGTGACCAGAGGCTCGACCAGAATGTGTTGAGAAATCAACTATCCTGATCTGAGACAATGGTTTGTGGGATTCAAAAATGTACCCAGACTCGTTCAAAGAAGATCTTGGCAGTGGCCTCTGCTGTGATGCTCTTCTTGCAGGCAACTAGAATCGCCATCTTAGAAAAGCGATCAACAACCTCAAAAACACAGTCATTTCCCTGCTTGGTGGATGGGAGGCCTGACATGTAGTCCATTGAGATGGATTCCCATGGCCTGTCAGGAGTAGGAAGAGGGGTGTACAGGCCCTATTTCTCAGTGGCCGGTTTGGCAATAGCGCAGACAGTGCAGGACCTGATATACTTTTTGACCTCCTGTCGAAGTTTCGGCCAGTAGAAATGTTTTTGTAGCATCGCCACTGTCTTTTCGACGCCGAAGTGTCCTACCACCTGACTATAGTGGGATTCCTAGATCATCTTTGCTCGCTCACTTGATGGAACAAAGATATGGCCCAAATGACACAACAACCCATCCTGAAGATGGAAATTATGGACAACTGCATTTGCACCCAACATTTGGTAGGTGGTGGCGAAGTCAGGGTCTGTCTCATAGAGTTGGGACCATCTAGATGTCTCATGGCCACAAGAGTCTAGCAACGTGGTGAGTGTCGTGACTGGTGGCCTGCTGAGGTAATCAACGACGTGATTGGTGCTTCATGTTTTATACTTGATGTTGAGGTGGAATTGCTGCAAGTATGTGGACCACTTTTGATGGCGATCATTTTGTAGTTTTCCTTGTGTCTGCATGAACTGTAGTGGCTTATGATCAGTGTGGATGACTGTCTCCTTCCCAAGAATGTAATTTCTCCATTGGCGGCATGCTTTCACAATGGAGTACATTTCTTTGTCGTAAGTAGGGTACTTACGGACAGTATCTGATAGTGTCTCACTATGATAGGCCACAGGGTGGCCATGATGAGTGAGAAGGGTGCCCACAACATAGTCTGAAGCATCTGTCTCGATCTCAAAGGGATGTTGCAGGTTTGGTAGTGAAAGTACTGGGGCTGAGCACAAGCGTTGCTTCAAATCATCGAATGATTGTTGTTGGGACTGGCCCCACGTAAATTTCACCTTACCACCACCCCTATTTATTTGGCTGAGGGCCCATGCAATATGGGAGAAACCCAACACGAACCTGTGGTAGAAATTATCAAGTCCCAAGAAGCTCTGAAGCTCAGTGAGTGTTGTTGGGGATGGCCATTCACGGATGAATTGGATATTGGTTGGATCCACATGTACGCCATGCTAATCAATGATGTAGCCCGGGTAATGGACCCTGTCCATGCCGAAGGAGCATTTTTCCAGGTTTGCATATATCTTGTGCTACCGCAGGGTGTGCAAAACCTACTGAATATGTTGCAAGTGTTCGGCCAAAGTCTTGCTATAAATTAGAATGTCATCCAGATACACCACTACAAAAGTATTGGTGAATGGTCACAGGATATCGTCCATCATCCTCATGAAAGTGGCTGGAGCATTTTTCAAACCAAAGGGCATGACCAACCATTCAAAAATTCCTTCCTTTGACTTGGAGGCGGTCTTCCATACATCTGTCTTTTCTATCGGGACCTGGTGGTAGCCAAACTTTAGATCAATCTTACTGAAGTATTTGGCCCCCATGAGTTGATCAAGGAGTTCATCGATTCAGGGATTCGGGTATCGGTTTCTGACAGTGATTTTATTCAGAGCCCGATAATCAATATAGAGTCACCAGGTTCAATCTTTCTTCTGTACTAGAATGATTGGGCTCCCGCAAGGTGATGAGCTGGGGCGGATGTGCCGCTTGTGGAGAAGTTCTTGGATCTGTCGCTTGATCTCCTCATTCTCTAACAAAGAGGGATGATAGACTGGCCCATTGGGTAGCGATGTGTCGGGGATCAGATCGATGGGGTGCTTGACCTGGATGTGTAGAGTTACCCCTGTAGGTGAGGAGAAGATATCCAAGTATTCTTCCACGACCTTATCTACCTGCTTCTACTGTGTGGAGAGGTCGGCCACAGAGACTCTGTATGTGGCTTTGATCTTTTGCTTATTCTAAGAGCGAATCACAAAGAAGGAAAACTTCCTCGTCTGAGAGATGACCTTCCTGCATTACTTAGCAGAGATCAAGGAAATAGCACTAGGTGGGACTGCCTCGGGTATCCTGTACAATTTCTTGTTCAAAGTAATAATAACACTACGAGGCCTAGACTCATATACAACATGACATTTCCATAAATAAGGTTGGCCCAAAAGAACATCACAAACTTCAATAGGAGCAACATCACACAATACCTCATCTTTGAAGGGCTTGATGTCGTACGACAGTCGACACTGTTGGCTGACGCGGAGATCGCTTCCTTGGTGGAGCCATCCAATGGTGTAGGGTTGTGGGTGTGGCGTTGTTGGTAGGGCTAGCCGCTTGATGACCTATGCTAAGATGAGGTTCTTCTGGCTACCACTATCAATGATGAAGTGTAGTGGGGTTCCTTCTACCCACATCTGTGAATGGAAGAGGTGCTCTCCTTCTTCTGGCTCGTCTGGTTCACCAGGCTGGAGCTTGGTGGTAGCAACGGTGGCATTGGGTTTCACGTCAATGATCCGTTGTCCCCTTTCTGGTTCTGTCTCAGAGTCAGAATCTACATCTGATTCAGAGGCTTTCACTTCGGCCATCAATGACTACTTTGAGCAGCAGTCAACAGTGTTATGCAAGGGCTCTTATGGAAGTCGCACCACTTCCCGGTATCTTTCTTTGTATTTCTGGTGTCCTTCTTCGCTTGTAGCTTGTACTGGTTGTCTTGATAATGTCCATCTTTGATATGTCCTTTGTTTGGTGGGTTGGGGATGCCCTTTCCTGGATTTTGTTGTGAGCGGTTCCCAGGCCCAAATTGCCACGTCTTTTGTTTGAGCTTCTGCTCGATTTTGACGGCATATAGGTAGGTCGATCCAAGGATGAGATGTCTAGAAATTCCATTTTGTTTTGGATGTAACTATGCAAAGCACCGCGATACTTGAGCACCAGATTTCACTCTGAATCTTTAATACCCAACTTGGTGCACAAGGTATGGAAGATATTTGTGAAATCTGGCACTGCTTGGTCTCTTTCTTTCCGTAGTGTGGTCCATTTGGTATATAGGTCATCATAACTTCCGACAGGGTAGTATTGTTCCTTAATAGCATCCCTGAAGGATTCCCAGGTGGCCGTGACTGAAAATAATGAGGTTTCCTCTGTTTCCTTTTGCTCATAGAAAGTTTCCCACCAATATTTGACATGGGGAACGACTTTGAGGAGCACAAAAGTAATTTTTTCTCTATTCGGAAATTTATGAACAGAAAAATACCCTTCTAATAGATTCAACCACTTATCTATGGAATCTGCATCTATCTTACCTTCAAATATAGGAATATCAAAGTTTATTTGTACCTTGAAGGGGGTGGCGCCTCCGTTCGAAGAAGATGTGTCGCCTGTTGGTAGTCGCCGAAGGATTTGCGCGAAACTATCCATTAATCTCGTTCCTCTATTACGTGAGGGCTTCGTCAATCAATAGTTTTAAAGGATATCCTGTCCCATCATATTTCTTTTCTCCTTCCATGGGAGGTCGCTTGGGCATGCGAGAGCTTCTGTCCTCAAGAGAAACAAGCTCGAGACGCAACTCTTTGTACTCCGACCTCGTTGGGGACATGCATTAAGATGACAAGCAGCAGACCGCTCTGATACCACTAATCCAGATTTTATGAGCAGAATCAAATGAATATAGATTATTAACAGGTGCTTAACACAAAATAACAGAGATACAGTAAAACTGGTTTTCTATTCAATAACGAAATAAGCTGAAACTGTAAAATGCAGCGGAAACAAGCTTACTGGAATGGTGGCGGCTTATCTCTGAGAAGAGATGTGACGACAGTGCGCATTCGCAATAAGAAGGTTACAATGAGGCTTTGAAGGCCATTTTACAATAATCAAGAATTCCAAAAACCCTAGACATCCAAAAACCTAACCCTAGGAGATGAAGCGCCAAAAGTTATGTGGGCCCCGTTTGGGTAAGCTAGTACATCAACTTCCCGGGGTCGTAACTTTTGCATACGATCTCCATTTTAGGAGTGTGATAGCCCATTGAAAAGGTATCATCGAGGAGATTCATTTTGGGGGCTCAATTATTCCTTCGAATATCACTTAGGAGCTTGATACCAAAAAACCTTCATTTAGGCCCTCAAAATGGCCCCTGAAGTAAAAACTGCTAAAAATAGTAAATTGCCAAAAATGTTAGAAAAATGTTTTGAGCCAGTTGGAAAAGGTGGGTGGCCACTGATATCCATCTAGATCAGCTAAGGGGGAAGAAGAGTAACCCTAGCGTTGGCTGGGAGGTACCGGTGTAGTCTCGACGGTCGGCGAGCAGGAGTTGCACGGAGCGCGCGGACGACACTCAGAGCAGGCGAACAGGCAATGATACACTTATTTGTTTGAATGATAGAATGTTGTAGGATTTATGATTTATATCTACATGTGTATTGGATAGGTAAACTAATGGTCTAGTTTCATGACTGAAATTTTTATAGCCTAGCCGAATGATTGGTTGATTGATTTATGTGACCTTCATCTTCCCATGTGTCGTGACCACCCTGTGTATTGATTGTGACCTTGAGGTTGTTATCCTTCATCCCTATCTCACTATTCCTTGCCTGAGTAGTTAGCCAGGAGCCTGATCTACGGTCGTTGCCTTAGCGTTAAAAGACCTATGGATCTCAATGTCTTGCTTTTCTGTGCAAGCATGGTGAAGCAAAGGAGAACCTTTAAACATCTACCCAGTGGTTGCTCGTTCTTGAATGAAGGTCTGTGCACCTTTTGTATTGTATGGTCTCGTCATTGTTATAATTCCTATTCCCCAGTTGACTCTGCAGTTAAATGTTTTCCAGGCTAGCTCAGGTCTGCGTTAAATGTGCCCCTTTGTGATTCTACTATGCGTTTTATTTCACCTCTCATCTACAGATTTACCCGCCTCGCATTAGGAATTCATCACAGAATTTGAGTGCTTTGGTGAGATTATTTTTTGATTGTATTTGGTTCCAATTGCAAAGGAAATATGTCCCTCTACCCTGCTCTATTTTTTTTGGACTAAATTTTTAGGTCTGATTCAATTTCTGAAATTTTATGTATGAAATTATAAGTCTGAATTTATAGGTCTGATAAATAGGTTGGAAGTGAACACTATAGTAGTATTCTTTTACCACCATAAATAGTCCAGGTACACGGAGCAGATGATTTTGTTTTCCTTTGAATGCTGTGAACAATTGTTATGTACCAAACAGTTTCAACCTTAAACATATTTGGAACCTAGGTTTCTCCATCGCACTAGATAGATTTTAAATTACGATTTTCCAAGGAGAACAGGCACAAGTGTATCGAAGAAGAGTTTTCCTACGCTTTTGTATTATGTAGTCTAACAACTTTTCTTAATATAGATTAAAAGTTGAAAATATGAGAAGTAGATTTAATAATCTTATTTCTATGCAAACCATCGCTCTATTTGGACTGTAAACGGATTTTTATGTTTAGAATTTTGTTGAACTCTTGAAGCCGTGCAACTTTGGACAACAATGTGCAAGTTGAGGTCTTCGAAATTGCTAGGATTGAGGGGGATTTGGTTTCTGTATATCAAACTTCTTACACAGTTTTCATCATAAAACTTTTTAACTCATTCCAACATTTCACTCTTCTTTTAGAGGCATTTGATCATTAAGGATCATATCATGCTTGGCAATAAATCATATCTCTTACAGTGAAACATAGTGGGACTTGAGTTAAAGCATGAACCAAACCATAAAATATTATAATTTTTCCCCTGCAAACTGTATTGAAATCGTATCATTTCACCGCTGCTAACCATATTAAAATCTTATAATTTCGCCTCTACAACTGTATTAAAATCGTCTAAGTTCTCGCGTGCACACTGTGTTGAAATCGTATCCTTTCACCTCTGCAAAATGTATAAAGGTGCATCTCTATAAATGTTGTTACACCCTCCCTCTGTGAACTGTTTAATCGGTCATTTGTGCCCTTACCTCTACAAGTCACGTTATGTATGGCTGTGTAGTCTTCCCCTACAGATTGTTGCAATGTAATGGCCACATTAACATTACCTATGTGACTATATTAACCTTCCACTGACTGCGGAAACCACCTTGCCATTAAACATTCACCTCACCATCTTCGGGTTCCTGAAATAGACATACAACCTTTCATTTTTTCTTTAAAGGTTTCTCTAACGCTATCAGGATAGTATTGCCATTTGATAGTTTCCTGATTGATTCTTGTTTTTGGATAGTTGCCGAACAAGTTAGTTGCCAAATTGATAGCTTCCAATTTGATTCGTGATTTTCTGGCATGTTCTCATAAGTTGCCCAATTGATTTCTGGCATGCACTCATAGCCATTAGTTTTCTTGTTGTTGATTTTTATGCTTTTACTTGGCATAGTGGTTGGGATGCTAATTTTTATTGTTAGTGATAACATATAAAATGTAATGTTATTGTTATTTTATTGTAATGTTATTGTAATATTATGGCAATATAAAATAAAATGTAAATGTGATTGTTATTGATAACTTATATTGTTATTGTAATATGTAAATGCAATGTTATTGTAATATACTGTTAATGTAATATGTAAATGTAATGTTATTGTAATATATTGTTATTGTAAGTATGTAAATGTAATGTTATTGTAATATAAAATAAAATTTAAATGTTATTGTTTGATAACATATAAAACGTAATGTTATTGTTATTTTATTGCAATGTTATTGTAATATAAAATGTAATGTTATTGTTATTTTATTGTAATGTTATTGTAATTGTATTATTATTGATAACCTATAAAATGTAATGTCTTTTTGAACTAAGTACAATAAGTTAGTATGATATTAGTAAATGGGGATTTTGCAGTTAATTAAATTTACATTATTTTTAAGGTTGGGTTTGGTAACTCATCAACTAATGGAAATTAAATGCAGTAATTGATCTATAATTAATGCCAATTTGAGTCATAGATAATGTTCTTGTCTTAAAGAATGGTTGGTTGTTGTCGAAGTCCTTTCTGACTTGCGCCTTCCATAGAGGATGTGGTTGTTCATTTAATTATTGTTGTACTTGGTTGTAAACATTTAATTACTTGATTTTCTTGTGTCGAACGGGATGTAGACACCTCCTAGTTCCTCAGAATAGTCGCCAGCCCTAAGACCTTTAATGGTCAAAATTGATGGGAACCTGGGCTTGAGCGTTGCTTATGTGTCTTGGAGGTCCTAACCATTGCAGGGTAGGATGGGCGGGTAGTCAGTATTTTGTTTCGGTTGATTGTCATTCATTGCTTCCAGATGCTTGATGCGCATCTTAGGTCATTATGAAGTTGTCGCAGTTGCATGCAACAAGTTCATCATCGTGTTGCAACACAGAGTATAATGTCTATATTACCCTTGTACACACACACACACACATAAAAAAAAATTCACTTGTTATGAGGGGTTGTTATCATGACGAAAATGGGAGGCGTCTCACATATGGTGTCAGAGCAGGTTCAACCCATGACTTGGGATCTCTACGGCTTTCGTTGATGTGAATGATTGATTATAATGTTGTTGATTGAGTTGACTTGTGTGTGTGCAGATAATCATGGTTAGAGGATGCCGCGGAATTAGATGATGGGGTGCTAGGGGAGGATGCGTGACTCCTCTAGTAGAATCCACATCTGAGGGGTCTAACCCCAAGGGAGACGAGCAGGTTCTCGAACAGGAGCAGATAGCAGTTGGTGATGTAGTAGGAATGATGAGATCTTTTCAGTGCATGTCCTAGGCACTGATCAACCATTTTGATAGAGATGAGGTCAGGGCGTCGGCACCCGCTGAGGTTCCACTGTGTGCTTCGGTCGGTACTGGTAGCATTCACCGTGAACTCGAGAAGGTCAAATTTTCTGAGTTCTTTGTTTCCCCGGATGGCGCAGCCGCCGAGGCATGGTTGGAGAATATGGTGATGTGATTCACACTTCGCGATTATACCTCCAACATGAAGGTCTACATGGTGGTATTTCAAATGAAGGGGAGAGCTCTTCTGTGGTGGAATACACTCCTACCGTAGCTAAACATGGCCTTCGAAGACATGTCATAGGAACAGTTCGAGGAACAGTTCTGAGAGAGGTACCTTTTAGAGGAATTCATTGAGCGTCAGCTCAATGAGTTCAATGCCTTATGATAGGGAGGTCGTACGGTGCCAGAGTACGAGGCTCATTTTATGGAGTTTCTACGGTATGCTCTGCACCTTAACACTAAGAAACTTAAGGTCAACAGGTTCATGTTCGGCCTTAATGGCAGCCTGCGTGCAAAGGTTAGGATTTTGATGCCTCAAACCTTGCATGATGTCATCCAGAAGGCCCTCATAGTTGAGGAGGAGCTTATCAGTGGGGGTCAGACTAGGACTCTAGCAAGACCAGTAGGGCAGGTTTCATCTGGAACACAACAGCACCAGACACCAGCGAGACATACGCCCGGATATGGTGGCTTTCAGAGGGGATCCACATTCACTACACCTCAGTGACCACTGCCTCAGCAGTAGACACCTTATCGGGGAACACAACATCAACAACAACATCGACTGTAGCAGCAACAATTTAGGCCTGTTCAACAGAACATACCAGGATTCCAGGCCGGTGGGCCATCATCTTCTACTTTAGGTACCAGGACTACTGGGCCGAAGAAGGGGTGTTGGACATGTGGGGAGCCACACTACCAGCACGACTACCCTCTAGAGAGGACCAAAGCGTTCATATCAGTAGGACTCACTACCGTGGGAGATATGGGCAAGGCCCATCGGATTCATGCAGCGGTGAATAACCGCTAAGCAGAGCATCAGTCGACTGTGCTTGAGATGACAGGTACCATTGTTGACCAGACCCTTAGTATTTTGATAGATCCTGGTGCTACCGAGAGTTTCATTTCTGGTTCAGTGCCAAAAAGGATTAAAGTAAAGGCAGTCGAACAGGATGAGTTTAGCTTCGTGGAGATGGCTTCGGGAGCCAAACAAAATGTTAGAGAAAAGGTTACGGGCTATGTCCTTAACCTGGGAGAGCTTGTCACAAGGGCCAACTTGTACGTCATGATCTTAGGGTCTTATGACGTCATGATTGGTATGGACTGGTTGGAATCGCATGAGGCGATACTCAACTGTAAAACAAAATGTTTGAGCTTGGTCGATGACGAGGGATAGAGACGTGTGATTGTTACACGAAACTAGGGAGTTTCCATGAGGTTCATCTCTTCCTTACAGCTACGGAAGAGTATCCACAAGTGGTGCAAGGTTTATGCGATCCTTGCGTTAAACGAGAAGGGAGTAGCGAAAGGTCTAGAACCTCTTCTGGTGGTGAAAGAGTTTGTGGATGTATTTCTAGAGGATTTACCTGGGATGTCGCCGGAGAGGGAGTTGGAGTTTACCATAGACGTGAAATTGGAGACTGAAACGATAGCAAGAAAACCTTAACAGATGTCGACCCTGGAGTTACAAGAGTTGAAAATGAAACTGAAGGAGTTGTTGGACCTGGGACTGATATGTCCTAGTGTGTCACTGTGGGGTGCACCTGTTATTTTCATACTAGAGAAGAATGGATCTTGGAGGATTTTCATTGACTACCGTCAACTGAACAAGGCCACAATCAAGAATCAATATCTATTGCCGAGAATTGATGATCTGTTCGATCAAATGAAGGGTGCGATGGTGTTCTCCAAGATCGATTTGCAATCAGGATATCACCAGTTACATATCAAGGAGGATGACGTCCCTAAGACCGCCTTTAAGACAAGGTTTGGAAATTATGATTTTATTGTTTTACCATTTGGACTGACAAATGCCACAGGGGTATTTATGAGTTTGATGAATGGGGTGTTCCGTGAGTACTTGGACAAGTTCGTGCAAGTGTTCATTGATGATATTTTGATTTACTTTGGTACGACAGAGGAGCATGATGAGCACTTGCGCTTGGTACTACAGTGTTTGCGAGAGAACAAATTGTATGGGAAGTTGTCCAAATGCTCTTTTTATCAATCAAAGATTCACTACTTAGGGAACGTCATCTCTAGAGAAGGCATCGTCGTGGATCCAACCAAGGTCAAGGCTATTGTGGAATGGCCTACGCCTACGAATGTCCCGAAGGTGCGTAGCTTCATGGCTTTAGTAGGATACTATCGATGGTTCGTCAAGGGATTTTCGAAGATAGCAAATCGGATCACGAAGTTGCAGAAGAAGAACAAGAAGTTTGTTTGGAACAAGAAATGTGCGGAAGCATTTTGGAGGCTCAAGGAATTGTTGACAACCGCACTGATATTAAAGGTCCCCAACATAGACACGGACTTCTTGGTATGCACTAACGCATCCAAGAAAGGCTTAGGCGGAGTCTTGATGCAAGACAGACGAGTGATTGGTTACATTTTGAGGAAACTGAGAAGGCATGAGGAGAACTATGCGATTCATGATTTGGAGTTATTAGCCATCGTATATGCCTCGAAGGTTTGGAGACACTACCTTGTTGGACACAAATTTGAACTAAATACTAACCATTGTGGACTACAACACATATTTACGCAAAGTGACCTGAACGCGCGACAACGGCGTTGGTCAGAATTGCTTAGCGAGTACGACTTTGAGATTACTTACATAAAGGGAACAGTGAATCAAGTGGTGGATGCTTTGAGTTGGAGACCACGCATCTTTTCAGTGTTGCCTCTTCAGATGAATATACGTGAAAATATTCTAACTTTACAACGTGACGATGACTAGTACAGAGGGGTCGAGGATTTTATCGAGCAAAACACAATGATGGTACCATGATATGAGGGATTTTCTTTTGATAGCGATGGTTTATTGAGTTTTAAAGGTCAGATTTATGTACCACCAAATGACGAGTTGAGGATGTTGATCCTGAGCGAGGCTCATAGAGTAGTTTACATGGCTCACCCAAGAGTCATGAAGATGAGGGCAGACCTTAAACCCTTATTCTTCTGGAAAGGAATGAAGTCCGACATAGTCAACTATGTGGCCAGATGTCTAGAATGTCTGCAGGTAAAAGCTGAACATAGACACCCAACAGGATTACTTCAACCACATGCTATTCTGGAATCGAAATGGGAAGTTATTTCAATGGATTTCATTGTTTGATTTCCACTGACGGCGAGGAGACATGACTCGATTTTCATAGTAGTAGACACTCTGACGAAGAGTTCCAACTTTATTCCTGTGCATATGACGTATCAGGCACCTAACATAGCTAGAGTTTTCATCATTGAGATTGTGAGGGTGCATGGCGTGCCTAAGAGGATTATATCCGATCGAGGATCGATGTTTACCGGACGATTTTGGACGAGTTTCCAAGCGCCTTGGGAACCCAACTTAAATTTAGTACTGCATATCACCCAGAGACTAATGGAAAGATCGAATGAATGAACCAAACCTTGGAGGACATGTTGCGCATGTATGTGATGGACCAACAAAAGCGTTGGGAAGAATTCTTGCCTCTAGTGGAGTTCGCTTACAACAACAGTTACTAGAGCACCATTAAGATGGCGCCTTTCGAGTTTCTTTATGGGCGATCATGTCGGACACCCTTGAGTTGGGATCGGCTTGAGGATAGGGTCTTGGTGGGACCAGAAGCGATCCAAGAAATGGAAGAGCAAATTAAAACCATAAGACAAAGGATTAAACAAGCGTAGGATCGACAGAAGAGTTATGTCGATGCGCACCGAGTCGATTGTAGTTACGAGGTCGACGATCGAGTCTTATTTTGGGTTAAACCACATAAGAGTTTGATCAAGTTTGGAAAGGGATCTAAACTCTCTCCTAGGTTCATGGGACCTTTCAAGATTGTGGAGAGAAAGGGACCCGTGGCCTATCGACTAGCCTTACTTGATTCCTTGAGGTGTATGCACAATGTTTTTCATGTATCTGTTTTGAGACATTATATTAGTGATCCTACACATGTTATTGACATGAGTTCCTTGCAGGTATCAGATGAGGGAGCACTCATGGTTGAGCCAATCTTCATCTTAGATCATCGCGTTCGACAGTTATGACGTCGAACTGTAGATCAGGTCAAGGTCCAGTGGGACAATTATAGTCTGCACTCGGCGACCTGGGAGGACACATATGATATGCACCAGTAGTTTCCATTTTTATTTGATAGATAGACATATGATATTGTGATACACTTATTTCGGCATTTATACTATGAAACTTCAGGACAAAGTTTAGACCAAGAGGGGGTGTATGTAACATACTTCTCTGGTGAACTGAGTGAACTTATTCTTTGACGACACTTGCTCGCAAGTGATCCAGATTATTATGATATTAAAACATTTGACTTTGATTATGATGCGTTATGGGTAGATGACATGTTGTTTTACTACATTGACATAGATAGGTGCTATTGTCTCGGTTTTACTGAGTGTGCAGGGTTTTGGACCTTGAGGATGCAGAGGCATCGATGGAACCCCTTGGACTCCAGATCAAGTCAGGGAGTGTGCCATTGGGGTTTTACTATTTTACTGTGATATTAGTGCATCTGATTAGATGATATGATGTGGATATGTTCTGGCATGATTTGTTGATGATGCAGGCTAACGATAGCTTGCCGACCAGACTCACATATGGAGTAAAGGGATTGCACATGACTACCATAGATGTTGAGGGAGAGGTGTGGACAGTAGACCTGCCACAACCTTCTAGCACTCCCACCGTTTCTTTAACTGTAGGTTAACGATTACCTAGTACGAGAGGACCCACGATGTTGTGAGGGCAGACTATGGAAGTCGCTCACGATGATTCTAAGGGGCACGCAATAAGGTGGGGGCCTTATTCGTTAGAAGCCCTTAGTCTCCCACAAGTTCACCTGGCGGAGTGTTGAATCCAGGGGTTATTGATGTCTACCAATCATTCAAGAGGCGAGTGGCACCCTTGGAGCACGTAGTGCATCCTAAAGGGCACGTCGCGCAAGGGAACAAATGAGGCGAGTGGCACCCTTGGAGAACCTAGTGCGTCCTGAAGGTCACGTCGCATTGATGATGATAAAGGGGTGAACCTAGATGGCCCTAAGACAAATAACAGGTTAAGAAATTTTAAAACAATTTCCCTAATTAAATGTCGTCCAGTACAAAATCTAAGTTCTAAGTCTAAAATTTCGCTAGGGGGTAAAATTTTGTCTACCTTTAAAAAAAATAATAATAATTGAAAATAAAATAAAATAAAATAATAAATTTTAAAATAAAAACCACTTAAGTAATAATTATGGCCTTCATCAAATTTTGTAACATGAAGGGAGTAAGAAATTAAATTATTCATAAGAAATAAAATCTGTGGATATAAAAAGTAAAGAGGGAATTAATTATTTTATCTTTTGATAATTTAAACGGATAGTAAATTAATGATAAAAGGGAAAAGGGGTTATTTTCCACACCTACCTTTTTGAGTTCTAAGTAAAAGGGGAAAGAGGGAAAATAAAAAAAAAGGAAACTAGGAAAAAGAGGTAACATAAAAAGGAAAAAGGGGGAACTTAAGGGAAAAAGCGGGAAGTCAACTTAGTAAAGAATCTACATTTAAAAGCTTTCTAATTTTAAACTGAATTAGAAATTTCATAATAAGGAAAGCCTTTAAAACCTATAAGGGAATCTAGGGACACCTAGGAGTGATTCTAGGAGTAACTCTAGGTGGGTGAGGGAAATAAAGATAATTACTTAATTAAAGAAATTAATTCATGGAGGATTGTAGGGGATGAGGGACACTTGTACGGAGAGGAATTTTTGATAATTTATTATTAAAACTTTAATTAAATGAGATTTAGGGAAAGAAAGGAAGTTCAAAACTCTATAAAAGAAAGGGAGGAGAAGGAGGAAAGATTATCTTCCGTTTGTGTAACGTTACGCTGCATAAATATCGACTTGAATGATTCACTTGTGGGGAGTTGGGATATCCAACTCGAAGAGGAGTGGTAGCTCGGCCTTGTGAGATGAGTTGGGAGCTAGACAAACCTCTGGATAGTGTGTGTGGCCCATTTGCAGCTCGTGGGGCTAAGGGGGAAGAAGAGTAGCCCTAGCGTTGGCTGGGAGGTATCGGTGTAGTCTCGATGGTCAGCGAGCGGTAGTTTCACAGAGAGCACGGATGACACTCTGAGCAGGCGAACATGCAATGGTACGCTTCTTTGCTTGAATGATAAAATGTTGTAGGATTTATGATTTAGATCTGCATGTCTATTGGGTAGGTAAACTGATGGTCTAGTTTCATGACTGAAATTTTTATAGCCTAGTCGAATGATTGGTTGATTGATTTTTGTGACCTTCATCTTCCCGTATGTCGTGACCACCCTGTTTGTTGATTGTGACCTTGAGGTTGTTATCCTTCGTCCCTATCTCACTAGTCCTCGCCTGAGAAGTCATCTAGGAGCCTGATCTACGGTCGTCGCATTAGCGTTAAACGATCTATGGATCTCAACGCCTTGGTTTTATGTGAGAGGATGGTTAAGCGAAGGCAAACCTTTAGCCATCTACCCAGTGGTTTCTCGTGCTTGAATGAAGTTCTGTGCACCTTTTGTATTATATGTTCATGCCGTTGTTATAATTCCCATTCCCCGGTTGACTCTGCGGTTAAATTTTTTTCGGGCTAGCTCATCTTCTCGCTTAATGCGCCCCTTGGTGATTCTACTCTGTGTTTTATTTCACCTCTCAACTACATATATACCCGCCTCGCATTAGGAATTTATCACAGAATTTAAGTGTGTTGGTGCGATTATTTTTTTATTGTATTTTGTTCTGGTTGCACAGGAAATTCGTCCCTCTACCCTGCTCTATTTTGTTTTACTGCATTTTTAGGTTTGATTCAATTTCTGAAATTTTATATATGAAATTATAAGTCTGAATTTATAGGTCTGATAAATAGGTTGGAAGTGAACACTATAGTAGTATTCTTTTACCACCATAAATAGTCCAGGTACATGGAGCAGATGATTATGTTTACCTTTGAATGCTGCGAACAGTGGTTATGTACCAAACTTTTTCAACCTTAAATGTATTTGGAACCTAGGTTTCGCCATCGCACTAGATAGATTTTAAACTAGGATTTTCCAAGGAGAACAGGGACAAGTGTATCGAAGAAGCATTTTTCTACGCTTCTGTATTACGTAGTCTAACAACTTTGCTTAATATAGATTAAAAGTTGAAAATATGAGAAATAGATTTAATAATCTTATTTATATGCAAACCATCGCTCTATTTGGACTGTAAATGCATTTTTATGTTTAGAATTTTGTTGAACTCTTGAATTCGTACAATGTTGGACAAAAATGTGCAAGTTGAGGTCTGAGGCATTGCCAGGATTGAGGGGAATTTGGCTTTTGTATATCAAACTTCTTACACAGTTTTCATCATAAAACTTTTTAACTCATTCCAACATTCTGCTCTTCTTTTGGATGCATTTGATAATTAAGGCGCATATCATGTTTATCAATAAAGCATATCTCTTATAGTGAAACGTAGTGTGACTTGATTTAAAGCATGAAACAAACCATAAAATCTTATAATTCTGCCCCTGCAAACTATATTGAAATCATATCATTTCACCGCTGCTAACCCTATTAAATTATTATAATTTCACCTCTGCAACTGTATTAAAATAGTCCAAGTTCACCCCTGCACACTGTGTTGAAATCGTATCCTTTCACCTCTGCAAAATGTATAAAGGCGCATCTCTGTAAATGTTGTTACACCCTCCCTCTGCAAATTGTTTAATCGGTCGTCTGTTCCCTTACCTCTGCAAGTCGTGTTATGTACGACTGTGTAGTTTTCCTCTTTGGATTGTGACGGTATAATGGCCGCATTAACATTACCTTTGCGACTATATTAACCTTCCACTGACTGCAGAAACCACCTTCCCATTAAACATTCACCTCACCATCTTTGGGTTCCTGAAACAGACGTACAACCTTTCGTTTTTGTTATAAAGGTTTCTCTAACACCGTCAGGATAAAGTTGCCATTTGATAGTTGCCTGATTGATTCTTGTTTTCTTATAGTTGGAAAACAAGTTAGTTGCCATATTGATAGTTGCTAATTTGGTTCGTGATTTTCTGGAATGTGCTCATAAGTTGCCCAATTGATTTCTGGCATGCACTCACAGCCGTTAGTTTTCTTGTTGTTGATTTTTATGCTTTTACTTGGCATAGTGGTTGGGCCGCTAATTTTTATTGTTAGTGATAACATATAAAATGTAATGTTATTGTTTGATAACATATAAAATGTAATGTTATTGTTATTTTATTGCAATGTTATTGTCATATAAAATGTAATGTTATTGTTATTTTATTGTAATGTTATTGTAATTGTATTATTATTGATAACCTATAAAATGTAATGTCTTTTTGAACTAGGTACAATAAGTTAGTATGATATTAGTAAATGAGGATTTTGCAGTTAATTAAATTTACATTATTTTTAAGTTTGGGTTTGGTAACTCGTCGACTAATGGAAATTAAATGGATTAATTGATCTGTAATTAATGCCAATTTGAGTCATAGATAATGCCCTTGTCTTAAATAATGGTTGGTTTTTGTCGGAGTCCTTTCTGACTTCCGCCTTCCGTAGAGGATGTGGTTGTTCATTTAATTATTGTTGTACTTGGTTGTAAACATTTAATTGCTTGATTTGGTTGTGTCAAGTGGGATGTAGACACCTCCTAGTTCCTCAGAACAATCGCCAGCCCTGATACCTTAAATGGTCAAAATCGATGGGAAACTGAGTTTGAACATTGCGTATGTGTCGTGGAGGTCCTAACCATTGCAGGGTAGGATGAGCGGGTAGTCAGTCTTTTGTATCGGTTGATTTTCATTCATTGCATCGAGATGCTTGATGCGCATCTTAGGTCGTTATGAAGTTTTCGCAGTTGCATGCGACAATTTCATCGTCGTGTTGCGACATAGAGTATAATTTCTATATTACCCTTGTACACACGCACACACAAAAAAAATAAAATTGCACTTGTTATGAGGGGTTGTTATCATGACAAAAATGGGAGGTGTGTCACAGATACTAAGTACCATTTTTTTCTAGTGATATCCCATGTAGTTAATAAGAGATATGATTAATATCACAATATGTATTGATTATGTTAAATAGGTAACATGATATAACCTTCTTCTTATTAAGCTATTTCCTTTAGTTCTTACTATATACTACCCTCTGTAATCCGCTAAGCTAAGATAATATGCAATCAATGGTAATAAGCCAAGCTAATACGCAATCAATGATGAAGTCAAAGAAGACATGTAGGAGGACACACCAGAATAAACCGACTCATATGATGGCAAGGAAATGGACCTTGGGGATCTCGACCTAAAGTCCATTTATTCTTCCTACCAACAACAAGAATTGAATTCAATCACTGAGAAATAGGCTCATCTTCTAAAGGACTCACTAGTTCATAATAAACTTCTTAGCAACCCAACAACAAAAAAAAAGGTATTCCCTCTATTCCTTCTACAAGAATTAAATACTCTTCCTATGCTCAACCTAAAAAACCTAAAGAAAAAGAAAAAGAGGTGGGCAAAGCAGCAAGCAAATTCTTAAATATTTGGGAGATTTTCTGATGCAAGAGCATCGTTGGAAATCACACGGAGTAGAACCTCTCGGCATCTGAGAATCTATGCGAAATCTCAACGTTGGCAGTTATGACAAATATTTTGGAGTCCACCTTAACTTAGCATCGGAAAAATATTTTGAGGCATGCTTGAATGATCGCGAGCAAAGTGGGAGTTTCCACTCCTACTCTGGACTATGAATGAACTAGGATATCCGTCAGGATATGTTTTTATGTAGATAAGTACTCAGGGGAACCCTAAGGTCCCTCTGAGATAAATAGAGGTTATGTACGCCCAAATGAGGCTAGCTGCAAGTTAGTAGGAGATTTATGAGTTTTCAGTTTTTGTTTTGATATAGTTGTAGCCATTTTTCACATTTGAATATAACAGAGGAAAATTGATCCAACGCATGGTGTGGACATTGCCTGCAATTCCCTATTATTGTGTTTTCATGAATGAATGAATGAATTTCGTTATGGTTAGATAGAATTGTGAATGTTAGGATAAGTTTCGATTATTTCTCTTATGTCGAGTGGTTCAAGGTGTGCACAGAGAACAAAAGGGGTGCGTTAACAAGATCTTCTTCGATTATGAACCTCAAAAGAGATAGCACAAAACTTTCCCTTTGTAAGGAGTGCAAAGAGACTGGTGCAAGGTGTGCATAGTCATCTGCAAGAATTTGAACCTTGCATAAAGATTTGGTGAAAGGAGTGCACAGATCCAAGATTCGACTAAGTGTCAGAGGGACTTTGAAATAAGTCGAAGAACCAAAAAAGGGGAACACCAAGAGGGCGAGAGGAATTTCTCTTTGAGAAATCCTTCGGATATGAGTTATCAAAATCCCTGAAATGAAAGGAGTGTGCAGGAAGTAGAAGTATTCATGAGACCAATCTCCAGAGGAATAACACTTTTCATAAGTGTTAACAAGATCCAAGAAATAGACTCGCAGGAAGGACAAAGGTCAAAACCTTTGAATCTTTTAAAAAATCTTCTAAGTCTGAAGAAAGCTTAAGATCGAAGGGAGAGATTTGAACCGTCCGATCATCATCCAAACAATGATGAGAAAGAGTAGAGGAGGAAATATATTAGTCATTCGGCCTAAGAAAAAAATAATCATAGCTGCCTGATCAAAGTAAAGTGCACTAACGATAAGATTTGAAAGTACACAGGAGGAGCAGGGTTACAAAATTATGAAATCATCAGAACTGTCCTACAAGGGGGAGACATGGTAACAAATCCACATTTCACTAACTTATGACTCAGAGAAGTCAAAGGAAGAGTTACAATAACTTATAAATCGCGAAATCACGATTTGATCATAGACATTAATCGGAGGAGGGAGTTGAACCATAGATCTGGTCTTGTCGGTAGTTCGCAACTCGGGAAATCAGAAGAGAGAGTTATGGGAACTCATGAAATCTGAGTTCACGATATGATCTGAGCCATTGGATCGAGGAGGGATATAGACGTTGATTCATTTCGAGGGAAGGAGATATCAGAAGTTCAGATATCGGGAAAAGAGAGGTGTGAAGTCCTCTAACTTCATGAAACATGAAGTCCTAAGTTCGCAAAAGAGAAAGAAGTATCGCCGGATCACACTGGTTTCAAACCATTGATCTAACCTGAGTGGAGCCCAGATTTCGGGTTTTGGAAATCAGGAGGATGAGTGAAGAAAACCTTCCGGGGACGGGAAATGTGAAACCTTGAAGCACTTGAGAGATTGGCCCCGGGTCATATTGATGGGTCACATTTTCGAAGGTTAAGGGAGGAGCTAGCACATGCGAGGCCCACGTTGAGATTTCAGAAGTCATAGAATTGGGGTTAGCTCATAGGAAAACACCTAACACACAAAGTTGCGATGCACCTTTTGGTTAGGTGAGTGGTCACAGTCTTGGTCATGTAGAGGGAGGGGCTTAACTAGGAGAACTAGCACCTAAATACACTGGAGCTTTAAAATAATTAGGGAGAAGCCCACGGGTTCCATAGGACCTATGCCTTAAGAAGAAGAGGACCTATTCCGTTGATTGAAGGTTCTCAAGGGGCCAAAGAGTCAATCTGACTCAGTTTCTTGATCGATCCTAGACCGGGAGGTATCAGAGCCGAAGTTTTTCTTCCAGACAATAGGCAAAGGAGAGGATACAAAAGAACTCAAAGTTGTATTTTGTGTGTGACAGACAGTCAACACAATGCCACCAAGGAGATGAGTGGAACCACTTTTATCCAATCGAGTTGTATAAAGGGAGATGTGATAACTTCGTGCAATATTAGAGGTGATGTAATCATCAAAAAGATGAGCACTTAATGTTGGAGACATCATCGATGGAGAGAGTGAAGAAGTAGAAGATGAAGAAGTTACATGAGAGGATGTTGCCGAAGAACGCTTGCTGAGAGAAGTTGCTAGATTGGGAGGCAGTGCCAAGATAGAGGTCCCAATGTATGAAGGAAATTTATATGTTGAAGAGCTTCTAGATTGGATAAGATCCATGAAAAAATATTTTGACTATGAAGAGAAAAGGGTGAAACAGGTTTTCACCAGACTAAAAGGACATGCAACACTGTGGTGGGATGAACTGCAGGCTGAGAGGAGAAGCAAAGGAAAACAAAATATAAAGAATTGGGACATAATGGTAGCCAAGATGAAGGCTAAATTCATGCCCAAATATTATCAGATAAATCTGTTAAGGAAGATGCAGAACCTCAAACCAAAGGGGATGACAGTTAAGGACTACACAAAGGAGTTCTATAAGATTAACATCAGAACTGGACAAAGCGAGAGAGATGAAGAAAATTTTTACATATATATTAACGTATTGAGATATGAAATCCAATATGAGATTAGCATGATGTTGTAAAGAGAGTGGAGGATTGTTATCAGTTTGCACTGAAGGCAGAGGAGAAGTTGGCCAGAAAACAAAGCTAGTGAGGAAGAGGCAAAATCCCAGCCCTAACCAAAAGTAAGGGAGTTACCCATGACAAGGCACATAAGTCTAAGGATGAGGCTGAGAAACCATGCAATCACTTAGAAAGAGGAGGAAGTTCCCAAGGAAGACAAGGTGGTGGAAGAAGTTCTTCTAGAGGAAGAGGAAGAAGAGGAGAAGGAGAAGTAATACGCTATTCCTGTGGAAAGACAGGGCACATGTCTTGGGAATGTTCCGAGAAAAAGAAAGAAGGAGGAGGTGAGGCTCACATTTCAAAAGCACGGAGAGAGAATTTTGAAGCAGAAGGAGAAGAGGATGGAAGATCCCTCATGTTGAGGAATTTTCTCTTAAAACCAGAGGTAGAAGTTGAAAAGCATGTGCAGAGGAATAATCTATTCATGACAGTTTGCAAGACTAAACACAGAGTATGCAAGGTGATAATTGACAGTGGGAACACTGAAAACTTAGTATCCACAGAGATGGTGGAGAAATTGGAGCTGGAGACAACTACACATCTATAGCCATACAAAGTTTCATGGTTGTAGAAAGGACACCAGGTAATGGTTACTAAACAATTCTTGGTTGAATTTAATATAGGAGGATATAGAGATGAAATTCTATGTGATGTAATTCCCATGGATGTATGCCATATTTTCTTGGGAAGACCATGGCAGTTTGACAAGAATTTCATTCATGATGGGAGGAAGAATACATACATCTTGGAGAAGAATTGTATAACACACATGTTGTGCCAATAGAGGAGAAGACAGTGAAATAGGAATCCAACACAAGCATACTTCTCATGAAAAGGAAGGAACTCCTGAAATAAGTCAAGAATGAATAGGAGATGCAGTTTGATGTGGTGAGGAAACCCAGAGTTATCCTTACAAGTAATTCAATGGATGATTTGCTTGAAGAAGTTAAGGAATTTTTGGATAATTTTGTTGACATTGTGGTGGATGAGCCGCCTAACTCATTTCCACCCATCAAAAGTATCATCCACCATATTGACTTGATACCAGGAGAAAGTCTGTCGAACAAAGAAGCATACATATTGATACCTCGAGAGAATGAGGAAGTGAAGAACCAAGTCCAAGAACTATTAGAAAAGGGTTTGGTTAGAGAGATCTTGAGTCCATGCATAGTACCAACTATGTTGAGTCCAAAGAAGGATGGAGGATGTGGAATGTGTACAAACTCAAGAGCCATTAACAAGATCACCATTAGGTACAGATTTTCTTTACCAAGAATGGATGATTTAATGGATTGTTTAAGTGCAACCAATTTATTTTCTAAAATAGATTTGAAAAGGAGATATCACCATATTAGAATGAGAGAAGGTGATGAGTCGAAGATAACCTTTAAGACAAATGAAGGTTTGTATTAGTGTCTTGTTATGCCATTTGGGTTAACAAATTCCCCGAGTATTTTTATGAGGCTAATGAATGAAATACTGAAATATTTCATTGGAAAGTTTGTGGTTGTATATCTGGATGATATACTAATCTTTAGTAGGACTAAAGAGGATCATTTGAGGCATTTGACACTAGTGATGAGGAAACTACAATAGGAGAAGTTGTTGATAAATCTAAAGAAGTCCTCTTTGATGAAGACAAAACTCATTTACTTGGGTTTTTTGATCTCTTCTAATGAATTGAAGATGGATCTAGAGAAGGTGAAAGAAATCAAAGAATGGTCATCACCGAAGAGTATGTTTGAGGTAAGGAGCTTCCATGGATTAGCAATCTTCTATAGGAAGTTCATTAGAGACTTCAGTGGAATTTGTGTGCCAATGATGGATACAGTGAAGAAGAAGAACACGTATTTTAAATGGATGGAAGAGGTCAAGAGGAGATTCAATATACGTAAGGAGAAAATAACAAAATGACCAAGTATGGTCTTGCTGAATTTTGAAAAGACATTTCAGGTGAGATGTGATGCAAGTGGAGTTGCAATTGGAGCATTTTTGAACCAGGATAATAGAGTTATTGCCTATTTTAGTGAGAAGTTGAATGAGACCAAGAGAAAATACTCCACTTATGATAAGGATGTTTATGCCATAATTAAATCCTTGAAGAAATGTAGAAATTACCTTGTCCCATCGGAATTTTTCTTGTATAGCGATAACCAGTCTTTACAATTTATAGCGAGATAGGAAAAATTGAATCAGAGGCATGCAAAATCAGTTGAGCTTATGCATAAATTTACTTTTGTCATTAAACATATTGTTGGGAATGCTAACAATGTTGTTGATGCATTAAGAAAGAGATGCTTGATTTTGCACGAATTTCAGGTGAAGACTTTGGGGTTTTAACCCCATAAAGACATGTATTGTGATGATACAGATTTCAAGGAAGCATATGAAGCATGTGAAAATCTTGTGCAAAGAGACAAAATCCAGTGGACAAAGTATATGATTCAATAGGGATTGTTGTTCAAGGGAAATCAGTTTTTCATACCAAAATGCTCAATGAGGGATAACCTTTTGAAGGAAAAGCATAATAGACGATTCGTTGGACATTTCAGCCATGATAAAACATTTGCACAGTTGAGTAGTTCATACTATTGGCTAGGTATGAGAACATAAGTGATAAACTTTGTGAACAAATGTAGAATCTGCCAACATGAAAAAGGAAAAAGACAGAACACTAGATTATATCAACCATTGCCAATACCAGAGAGGCCTTGGGATGCAATAAGCATGGATTTTGTGTTGGGATTGCCAAGAACACAAAAATGATTTGATTCCATATTTGTGGTGGTGGATAGATTTTCAAAGATGGCACACTCTATCCCATGCGAAAAGACCAGTGATGCAACACATGTTGCAAATCTGTTTTTCAAAGAAGTTGTAAGACTTCACGGCCTACCTAGAAGAATTGTCTTGGACAAAGACACAAAATTTGTTGGTCACTTTTGGAAAAAACTATGGAAGAAGTTGGGGATAAATTTTTCCTTCAACTCATCTTATCACCCTCAAACAAATGGACATAATGAGGTGGTAAACAAAAGTTTTGGAAACTTGTTGAGGAGTCTAGTTACTGAGCACCATAATCAGTGGGATCAGATTCTTCCACAATTCAAATTTTCATACAATGACTCACCAAACAGGAGCACTGGAAAGATCCCATTCCAAATATTGTATGGAATGCAACCCAGGGGAGTATCTGAGTTGAGAGACTTGGAACAGAGTGATATGAAGAGCGTTGGAGTAGAAGATTTTGCTGCAAAAATGTAGAATCTCCATAGCCATATCAGAGGATAGTTGCAGAGTTATAACCAGGAGTACAAGCGTAGAGTTGATCAACATCATAGAGAAATTCAATTTGAAGTAGGAGATCAAGTTCTGGCACATCTCGGGAAATAGAGGTTCCCTAGGGGAACATATAATAAGTTAAAAATGAAGAATATGAGACAATGTAAGATCTTGAGGAAGTTTGATGCAAACTCCTATGACATTGAGATGTCAGATGATGTGGGAATATCACCCACATTCAATGTTTCATACCTTTACCCTTACAGGAAATATGACACGGAGGGATCAAAAGATCAAGAGGACGTCCAGTGGGAGAAACAAATGCCTATAGAAGAAAAACCACAGATGGAGGAGATTTTTTGTCATAGGATCGACAAAAATACCAGGAGGAATACTTATTTTGAATATCTAGTCAAGTGGAAGGGACACCCAATAGAATATGCCAGTTGGGAAAATGAAGCTGATATCCAGAAACATGGAAAGTCAGTGCAGGAGTCCATGAATTTTTGTCAAGGGGAGTATGATGCAGGAGGATCATTGGAAAGCATGTAGATCAGGACCTCTCATCATCTAGGAATCTGTGTGGAATATCAATGGTGGAAGTTATAGCAGTTATTTTGGAGTCCTCCTTAACTCAGTGCCTAAAAAATATTTTGAGGCACGTTTGAACGATTGCAAGTGAAGTGGGAGTTTCCACTTCTTCTCTAGACTATGACTACACTAGGATAGCCATCAGGATATGTTTTGATGTAGACAAGTACTCAGGGGGAACCCTAAGATCCATATGATATAAATAGAGGTTATGTACACCCAAATGAGGCTAGCTGCAAGTTAGTAGGAAATTTCTGAGTTTTTAGTTTTTGTTTTGATATAGTTGTATCCATTTTTCACGTTTGAATATAACAAAGGAAAATTTACCCAATGCATGGTGTGGACATTTCTTGCAATTCCTTGTTATTGTATTTTCATGAATGAATGAATGAATTTCATTATGAGTAGATGGAACTGTGAATGTTAGGATAAGTTTCAATTATTTCTCTTATGTCGAGTGGTGCAAGGTGTTCACAAATAATGCAAGGGGTGCGTAAACGTGATTTGCTTTGATTCCAAAGCTCAGAAGAGATAGAATGAAACTTTCCCTTTGCAAGGACTACAAAGAGACTGGTGCAAGGCATGCACATTCATCCACAAGAATCTGATCCTTATGTAAATATTTGGTGGAAGGAGTGCACAGATCCAAGATTTGAATAAGTGTCGAATGGACTTTACAAGAAGTCTAAGAACCAGAAAAGGATAACGCTAGGAGGGTGAGAGGAATTTCTCTTCGAGATATCCTTCGGATCTGAGTTATCGAAATCCTTGAAATGTAAGGAGTGCATGGGAAGTCAAAGTCTTCACGAGACCAAGCTCACGAGGAATAACAATTTTTATAAGTGTTAACGAGATCCAAGAAACAGACTCGCAGGAAGGACAAAGGTTGAAACCTTTGAATCTTTTAGAAAATATTATAAGTCTGAAGAAAGCTTAAGGTCAGAAGGAGAGAAGTGAACCATCCGATCAGGGTCCAAACAACGAGGAGAAAGCGTAGAGGAGGAAAGATCTCAACCATTCATCCTGAACATAAAAGAATCGTAGTTTCCCAATCAAGGTAAAGTTCACTAACGATAAGATTTGAAAGTACACATGATGAGCGGGGTTACGCAATTCTAAAATCATCGAAACCATCCATCAAGGGGGACACATGGAGATAGATTAATGTTTCGCTGAATCGTGACACAGAGAAGTTAAAGGCAGAGTTATAAGAACTTGAGAATCATGAAATCACAATTTTATCACAGTCGTTAATCGGAGGAGGGACTTGAACCATAGATATGGTCTTGTCGGGAGATCACAACTCAAGAATCAGAGGGAGAGTTCTGGGAATTCATGAAATTTGAGTTCGCGATTTCATCTGAGTCATCAGACTTAGGAGGGATATGGATGTCGATTAATTTCGAGGGAAGGAGATATTGGAAGTTCGGATATCGGGAGAAGAGAGATGAGTAGTCCTCCAACTACATGAAACACGAAGTCTCAAGTTCGTGAAAGAGAAAGAAGGATCGTCAGATGACATAGATTACAGACCGTTGATCTAATGTGAGTGGAGCCCAGATTTTGGGTTTCAGAAATCAGGAGGATGAGCGAAGAAAACCTTTCGGGGATGCGAAATGTGAAACCGCCAAGTCTCGAGATATTGGCCCCGGGTCATAGTGATGGGTCACATTGTCGAAGGTTAAGGGAGGATCTATCACACGCGAGGCCCACTTTGAGATTTCAGAAATCAGAGAGTTGGGGTTGGCTCATAGGAAAAAACCCAACACATGAAGTTGTGATGAGCCTTTTGTTAGGAGAGTGGTCATAGTCTTGGTCACATAGAGGGAGGGGCTTAATGAGGAGAAATAACACCTAAATATGCTGGAGATTTAAAATTGTTAAGGAGAATCCTGCGGGTTCCATAAGACCTATGCCTTAAGAATAAGAGGGAATATTCAGTTGATTGAAGGTCCTCAAGGGGCCAAAGATTCAACCAGACTCAGTTTCTTGATCGATCCTAGACCGGGAGGTCGTGTGGCCCTTAGGAGAGAAGGGGGGTCTGCATCAGTTTCTAGTTAACTCATGCCGGCTTACCTTGATGAAAGACAAGTTCCTACCTAACCCCCCACATTCATCATGAAGGGAATCTCTTCAAATATCAAAGGCCTTAATGGTAAAACAAGGCACTGGCCTCTCAATCAAAAAATGCTACAGGAAAATCCCTTTATAGTAATGATACAAGAAACTAAATTCCTCTAAGTCCTTGTTCAAACACTTTCCTCTTGCAGCTAGTAGGGACCCCAAGATATGGCCTTATATGCACACAAACTAGCAGGAGGCCTTTCCCTTATCTATAACCCTGCTAAAATAATTATGTCCAACTTCTTTACCACCAAGGGCTTTCTCACAACTCCCTTCCATATTGTATGGTCCTATCAAAATCGCTTTCTCAATATTTTTTATGGCCCCAACTCTATCCTAACAGGATTCATTTTCTTGACTCCATTCAACACCTGTAACCCCATCATCAATAATGATCATTTCCTTGATGAGGCGATGGAATTTAAAGGTGATGGGCCCTGAAAAATGAGACACAGTAAAAAATAAAGTTTCAAAAGAAAACACAATTTTGATGTTCAATATCAAATATAGGCCGAAGAAAAAGATGTTGAAGGTGCAATATTGTAAGCACCCCAACATAGCAGGACATATATATAACATATTTTTGGCAGTATATGAGAAATTTCGGTGGAACGATGAAGTTCCACATTATTCTGCTAAACACTTTTATTTAGATGTTTTCATCGATATGCACCCTCATTATACTAGTCTATTGTCTGATTATTATGGGGCTGGTAAATGACAAACATATGATCGAAAAGGAGAATATCAAAATGCGACATTGTAGAGGCCTCCATGAACTTTAGTACCTCACCCAACAAGGGCATTTGATTCAAATTCAGATATGTGAGCTTCATCGGAGGTTGGAAAAGAAGCTACAAATGCAATCATGGACAATTTGGAATCAATTTTTTATGGTGTTCATATTGGTTTGAATGGTTAGCAAGTAGAAGCCAATTCTTAGGCCATTTTTGTTTATAAAACAAATGCAGAATTATATACCATGTCAGTAGAAGATCTTAAGGAGTATGAAAAAAAAATTCATGATGGTTGGAAGGAGATCATTCAGAATGATGAACCGAACAACGGATTGGTATGTGTTCTAGTTAGTAAATTTTTGACTCATTTTAGGATAGTTTACTTATAATTCTAGATCTAGATACATATAATTATATCTATAGAAATAATTGAGTTGTTATTGTCATTAATTGCACTTTGGAGATATATTAAATTAATCTCCAGTAAATAGGGAACTTGATTCCACAAGTTTAAATTTGGGTGGGTTGAATCAGATATGTGTTTTCTAATATTCACATATGATCAATTTAGTTTTCCAATCTCCAATATTTTGAATAAGATCAACAACATGAAATTTATAATTGTGTATAAAAGTGAACACATTGAATCCTAGATTTAGTTCCTAGTTGTGTTGTTCACAGAGCCATATTCCATGTCCTACTACTTGGGCAGACTTGTCTCAATTCTCATTGAGAGAGTCTGAAGAGGGTGGGAGTTCACAGGTATCATTGCATGGTGAAAACTAATTTAGTAATATATTAAAATTGGAAATTTTCATTTAATTTATTAATTTAAAATAAGAATTTCTTAAACAACATTTAATTTATTGAATCATTGGTTGGTACATCATAGGCATTACATGTTTTAAAATTTAAAACTACAATTTAATGTGTTAAAGTCATTTAAATTTAATTTTCAAATTTTCAATTTTGAAATGTGTTATATAGGGTAATGTGGAGAAGAGAGTACCCGAGAGTGTGCTTGAACAAAATGTGGAAAAGAGAGTGTGGGAGACTTGGATTGTGGAGGGAGCAGAGGAAACATCCATACCTAGGAAGGATGTGTCCATTCATGACGATTCATAAATGTATGTTCACTGCACATTAGTGAGTTTTGATTTGATTTTATGTTGGGGTTTTATATAAAAATGTTCAAGATTATTTTTTTTGAATAAGATTCTAGTTTTTACTTTTTTCAAATTTTTGTTTTCTCAAATTTTTAGTTTAGTCTTTCCTATTCAACGCTTTCATCAATTATTTTGAAATATATAGAACCTCTATATAAGTTTATCATTGTCTTAAATGGTACATTGAAACTTATTTAAGTTTATATCATGATGAATACCTAGTTTTGAACTTGAATATTTGATTATTTGATAACAAACTCTATCCCACATCAATAAAGAGGAAGGTTATAAATTTTCTTTGATTGAATTCCTTTCCTTCTTGTCCAAGAATGGCATAGTATGGACATTTTTGTTTTCTGCATACAACAAAGTGAATTCCTTCTTACCAGGGTATTTTCAAACTCTTAACTAAGTTGGTTACTAACCACAAAAACCAACATTCCAGTAGATTTAAAAATAAGATATGCATATGTATACCTGATATACCTCACATATAGTATATCTAAGCTAGCTCACATATATGTATAAACTGAGATATCTCACATATAGTATATTTGATCTAGCTCACACATATAGTATATGTGAGTTATATCACACATAGTATATGTGAGCTAGCTCAGATATCATTTCAAAGAGCATTTGATTATATGTAATATGAATACATCCCAAAGATGAAAGATTTAAATGGTTTTTGAAGAATGACTTAATATATGTGCAGATTTGTGTTTTCTTCATGTACATGAAAGATTATATGAGAACATATATTCCACCGCAAAAAGAGGAGATAAATATTTTATGGATGAATGGTTTTTAAAATGGAGATTTGTGAACTTTCATAGATATAAGTAATTTCTTGGAAGAATGGCTTAATATGGAGATTTATGAGCCCTTTAATTTGAAAGGGAAATATGGAATTTGATTATATGACCATGCAGAAGAGGAGATAAATATTTTACTACTGAATATATTAGTATTTTATTGCTGAGTAAATAAAATCAAATAAGATCACCTAGGATGGGAATTTCACCTGAAGGATTTGAGACTTTATCAACAAGGAGATAAGTATTTCACTAGAAGAATGAATTAATATGGAGATTTGTGAACTTTCTGCATACACAGTTCTATATTTATTTTCAGATTATTATCTAACTCTGAACACAAAAATTTCTTACAAAGAACACAACTTTTCTCTTTAAATTTTTTTAAGATTTTAGATAAGATTTTACAAATTGTTTAAATCATGTATGCTTAATGTGGAGAGTAACTATTTTGGAAGTTTTGGAACTTTGTGATGGAAGTTTGGTTTTAAAAAAATGCCAAAAAAGTGTAATAAAAATAGAGGGAAAATCTTAATTCTGTTTAACTATGATTGGGTATGTTATTATTTTTTATTTTTTATTTAATATTTAGTTAAAGTATATATGATAAT
This sequence comes from Picea engelmannii, assembly GCA_009831015.1. Taxonomy (NCBI): domain Eukaryota; kingdom Viridiplantae; phylum Streptophyta; class Pinopsida; order Pinales; family Pinaceae; genus Picea; species Picea engelmannii. Next base: position 145,154 of record ML788401.1, read on the forward strand.
ATGTGTTATTTGTTCTTTTAATTATTTTTTTCATTGTTATGTCTAAATTATATTTGGTGGAAAATATGTTTACATTATATTTGGTGGAAAGGAGTATGTTAGTGGATGAGGCGTAAGTATTTTGGTATGTATGCCAATTTTGATTTAATCAAAAAATGTTTTATTTATCTAAAATAGTACATGTATGTGTACATTTTATTTTAAATTTGTACATATATCTTATTCAAAATTTTTAATTTTTGAATTTTGTTTCCTTTTGCAGGTTTGAATTGCAGGTATGAAGTGATCTATCTTAACGCGATGGCTTAAAGTCCAAAATTTTGGAGTTGAATCTCTTAGTTTTTGTTATCATCCTAAAATGGATGTGGAACCTATGTATTGGGCAGTGTAACTATTCAAACGTTGAATATATATATATATATATATATATATATATGATATTTTGTTAACTCAAAATATCAATTTATTGTCTCATTTTTGATTTCTCAAAAGGTTAATATATGTTTTACGATGAAATTAAAAATATTTTATTTCATTTTATTTATAAACATCATTGTACTATATGAAGTAGACTTGATTCTGTGTGGAGTTCATTGTGTAGTGATGCGAGATTTGGGTAGTTATCAAATTATAGTTTCTAACTTATAATTTAAATTTTGTTTGATTTAGAAATATGGTTGAAAATAGTCAAAACAAGTCATCAAATTTTGTAGTTTCTTATGAAATTTCACAATAAAATGACATTTCAACTTCTTATGAAATTTTAGAATGAAATGAAAGTCCAACACTAAATTGGTTCTCAAGTTTTATAGTTTCTTATGAAATTTCACAATGAAATGATAGTCCAACACTAAACTAATTATCAAATTTTATAGTTTCTTATAAAATTTCACAATGAAATATTCAAGAAAATGTGAAATAAAAATTATAGTTTCTCACTTATAATTTAAGAAATAAGTCAAAACAAGTCAAAACAAGTCATCAAATTTTATAGCTTCTTATGAAATTTCACAATGAAATGACAATCGAACTTCTTATGAAATTTCACAATGAAATGACAGTCCAACACTAAACTGGTTATGTTAGTCTTCGATTTTTTTTCGAGATTTCAATATATTTATTCAAGAAACTATGAAATAAAAATCTATACTTTTAATAAAAATTGAAATAAAAACATGATTTAGAATGTAAAATTAAAATATATTTTAATATAAGTAAGCGATTTTCATTAAAGTTTATATTGATATAATTTTTTGTGTATAGAAAATGGTAGAAAATGGTTGATCTAGAAATTATAAATCCTCTGCACATTGGAAGTATTAAAATCTATTTTAATATGTAAAATTAAAATATACTTTAATATAAGTAAGCAATTTTCATTAAAATTTATATTGATATAAATTGTTTTTGTAAGGGTAAAAAATGATTGATGGAAATATCAATCATATCCACATTGGAAGTATTCACTAATGCCATTAATATGACCCCTACCATTAATTCAATTAAAATTATGAAAATCTACATGCAACAAACCAAGATTTACTAGATGACCTCTTATTTTATATTTTTTGTTATCATGCCACAAAATCAAATTCTTTTTCAACTTATGTTTTTTTCAATCAAACTAAATGAAAACTACCATTAATATGACCCATACCATTAATTCAATTAAAATTATGAAAATCTAAATGCAACAAATGAAGCTTTAGTAGATGACCTCTTATTTTATATTTTTTGTTATTAGGCCAAAAAATCAAATTCTTTTTCAACTTATGTTTTTTTCAATCAAACTGAATGAAAACTGTGTTTAATGTGTAGAATATAAGTAACTTGTTACATGTTCATCATGCACATTTTTATTTCAATTTTCTTCAAGATATTGAAATCTAAATGCAAAAATTTAACAATTTAATATAATATCAACACTTTTGGAATCAAAATTCACAATTTCATAATCAAAATTGATACTTTTTAAGATGACTTTAAAATTTTTAATTAGGATGATAATCATGCATGTATTACCTTGAATTTTTTAATTAGAATGTTAATCATACACTTTAAGACGTATTTAAAGGTTTTCTAAGACATCAATCGTCCCTTATAATGACACGGAAATGGGTCCTAGTTTTGACATTAGGTTATCCTCTTCATATGAAAAAACATTGAACAATCTAATTGCAAATAATGAGTGCAAATCATATATGTAGTAAATTGGTTGCATACATTAAAGGATATGTGTATACAATTTGGATAATTTGTAGGATTAAAGTATAATCATCCAAAGTATAGGTCAATTTAGGTTCCCTATATACAATCTATAGGTTCTTCCCTGAAATAGTAAATAAGGCTTGGTAAACATTATAATTCATCAAAA
>ML788401.1:147577-209917 GCA_009831015.1 Picea engelmannii
AAATTTAACAATTTAATATAATATCAACACTTTTGGAATCAAAATTCACAATTTCATAATCAAAATTGATACTTTTTAAGATGACTTTAAAATTTTTAATTAGGATGATAATCATGCATGTATTACCTTGAATTTTTTAATTAAAATGTTAATCATACACTTTAAGACGTCTTTAAATTTTTTCTAAGACATCAATCGTCCCTTATAATGACACGGAAATGGGTCCTAGTTTTGACATGAAGTTATCCTCTTCATATGAAAAAACATTGAACAATCAAATTGCAAATAATGAGTGCAAATCCTATATGTAGTAAATTGGTTGCATACATTAAAGGATATGTGTATACAATTTGGATAATTTGTAGGATTAAAGTATAATCATCCAAAGTATAGGTCAATTTAGGTTCCCTAGATACAATCTATAGGTTCTTCCCTGAAATAGTAAATAAGGATTGGTAAACATTATAATTCATCAAAAATACAACTTTTCTAAATTGAATGGACCATGAAAGTAAACTAAACTATAAATGATTCTAGAATCTTATATATTCATAAATATGTGTACTTTCAATGCAAAATATAAAATTTTGGAATGTACATGTCACTTGTTTAAAGAAATCGTAATGGCATTATGTCTTCAATTATTTGTTCATGGTCATATTTGGACTATATTGACAACTTATGACATATGAATGGTAGTGTTGATGTAACATCTCGCTCTGGCACACTGAGCGAACTTATTCTTAGAGGACACTTGCTCGCAAGTGATCCAGATTATTATGCTATTAAAACATTTGATTTTGATTATGAGATGTTATGGGTTGATGACATGGTTTAACTGTATTGACATAGAGAGGTGTTATTGACTTTGTTTTACTGTGTGTGTAAGATTTTGGGCCTCGAGGATGCAGAGGCATCGATTGAACCCCTTGGACTTCGGATCGAGTCAGGGAGTGTACCATTGGGGTTTGATTGTTTTACTGTGATATTAGTGCATCTGATTAGATGATATGATATGGATATGTTTTGACATGATTTGTTGATGATGAAAGATGATGATAGCTTGCCGACCAAACTCACATGTGTAGTAAAGGGGTCCCGCACGACTACCAGAGATGTTGAGGGAGAGGTGTGGACAATAGCCCTGCCACAACCTACTAGCACTCCTGCTGTGGATCGAACTGTAGATTAATGTTTACCTAGTTCGAGAGGACCCATGATGTCGTGAGGGAAGACTGTGATAGTCACTCATGATGATTCTAAGGGGCATGCAATAAGGCGGGGGCCTTATTCTTTAGAGGCCCTTAGTCTCCCACAAGTTCACCTGGTGGATTATTGACTCCAGGGGTTATTGATGTCTACCAGGTCAGTCAAGAGGCAAGTGGCACCCTTGGAGCACATAGTGCATCTTGAAGGGCACGCCACGCAAGGGAAATAGATTATGATGAGTGGCACCCTTGGAGCACATGGTGCATCCTGAAGGGCATGTCGTGCAAGAAAAATGGAAAGAGGCGAGTGGCACCCTTGGAGAACGTATGGAAACGACCTCTGTGTGTGGATTATCTGGTGTCCTAGTTGGTTTTCTCTATGCCTTGACTGATAGAACCCCTGCAATATTTCCATGACTTTTCCCATTGGATTTTGGCGTTTCTCTTACTATTGTCTACATTGTATTTGTGTTATGGAAATGGAAAAACAAATTGATTCCCTGTCTGCATTTTTTTATTTGGTGTTCTGGCAATGGAAATACGCAATGATTTCTTTTCTGCATTTTTTTTTATTTTGTATTCTGGCAATGGAAAAGAAAAATGATTTCATGTCTGCAATTTTTTATATTTGGTATTTTGGCAATGGAAGGATGAAATGATTTCATGTCTGCATTTTTATATATATTTGGAATTATGGAAATGGAAAAATGAAATGAATTCATCTCTGCATTTTACATTGGTATTCTGGAAATGGGAAAAATGATTGATTTCCTATCTGCATTTTATATTGGTGTCCAGGAAATGAAAAATGTTTTTTGTATTCATGTTTGCGTGGTATTGGTATCTTGGCAATGGAAAACAAATTCATTTCCCTATCTGCATTTTGCTAGCGTTTTCCCTTTTAAGTGATGATGACAACATGAAGTTCCTTCTGGTGCATTTTGGGAACATCATTTTGCATCTTTAAATACATATAGCATTGATTGTTTTTCTGGTGTGTCCCTGTACACATTTTTCCTTAAAACGTGTCTGATTTTGTCGTCTATATGACCACGATTTTGGTGTGTCCCTGTACACGTTTTTCCTGTAAAACATGACTAAGTTTTCTGCCCTTACCCATGATTTTTCTTTAAAATGTTGCCTTAGTTGGCTGCAATTACCCACAATTTTGTTTTTGGCTTAAAACGTTTGCCTGAGCTTATTGTTTTCACTCACGAATTTATCCCTTTCAATTCATAATTTACCTATTGTGAATGACCACGATTTTGGAATTTAAAAATGGATTGTGTGATGTTGAATTCACCCATGTTTTTATCTTTTCAATTCATCAAATCACTTGTTGTGAATCGACCACTTTTTCCTTTAAAAATTGGTTTGCGTTTTTCTATTGAAGTGCCCACATTTTTTCTTTTAAAGGTTGACATAGATTGTTGTTGAAATGCCCATGGTTTTCGCCCAATAAATGTGACTGAGTTGTTGTTATTTTATCACGAGTGTTACCCAGATTTTATTACCACAACTCTTACTGTCACGAATCTACCTCCTTATTGTTGCCACAACTGGGCACCACGACCTTATTCCGGCAATGAAATATTAGTATTCACAAATACAAATTTAATTGGTGGCACTTCATTCTTAATGTATAGCCACTGGCTTGATGGCATCACGAATGTAATTCTGGCACTAAAATTTTAATTACTGACAAGTGTGAATTTATACTTTGTTTATTGTTACACATATTTCATTCATTTTTGTTACACCGATTTTATTACCATGACATGCCATTAAGGATGGTTGTGTTTACTTCCTTAAGGACCACGTTTTTCCATCAAATTGTTGATTGAGTTTGTTGTAGTATGACCACGAGTTGATCATTATGCGATTGTATTGTCCTTCTTTCTGCAGCAATTGAGTGTACTCGGTGTTCTCGCTGCAAACATTAATTGCTACAACGATGTTGTTAGTCAAGAGGATCCTTCTTTATGTGAATAGACATATAGATATTGATATAGTTACTATAGATAGACGACATGTGTAATTAATTATTTACCAGTGTCATATTTAGCATTCTTCTTGATATAGATAATGTGGTTATATATCGTTAAGTGATAGTTAGATTGTAATTTGGGATTATTTTAGAATTTACCATTTAGATTGTGATTAACGGTTAAATGAGATTAGTGAGTATTTCCCCAAGTAGAGATTAAGCTTGCTAAATTAAGGCAATGCCATATTATTTGTCAATGTCATATAATTTTGATTAAATGTTATACTTTCAAGGCAATACTGTAATAGTATAGTGAGTAAATGTTATATCTCTTTCAATCAAATCATTGTGTTATGATATTAAGTTTTAATGCCTAGCCTCTAATATTTTCTCTACTAATCATTTAGTGGAATGACCAGTTCTACCGGTTAAATGTTATATAGTAACAAGTGTTAATGTCTTACACGTCATTCCCAACTATGATTGCATTAAGGATTAAATTGATGGTATGTTGATGACCCAGCTATGATTTAGACTTGCTCACTTGATACACTTTTAATATTTGTACTTGGTTTTGTAAACGTTTAATGTGATTGGTTTGCTCACTGTAAGGGTTCTAGTTACTTGTGTAATTAATTTTGGGTGTGTGAGGTTGTTAGGATGATTGTCCTTAGCTTAGTAGGCTTGGTCTGCTTGTGTCAGGCCGGATGTAGAAACCTCCTTGTTCCTCAGAACAATCACCAGCCTTGGGACCTTAAATGATCAAAATCGATGGGAACTTGGGCTTGAGTGTTGCTTATGTGTCATGGAGGTCCTAACCATTGCAGGGTAGGACGTGCGGGTAGTCATTCATATTCTTCGTTGGTTGAATGTCATACATTGCTTCTAGGTGTTTGATGTGCTTTTCTGTTAGGTCGTTATGTTGTTGTGGTGTGAGTTGCATGCATTGTGTTCGTCGTCATGTTGCGATGTTGAGTGTAATGTCAGTATTACCTTCCTACACACACAAAAAAAAAATGTACTTGTTATGTGAGGCTTGTTGTCGTAATGAATAGGTTCGTCACAGTTGAGAGTGAACATGAGTATTGGTTTGATGGGTTTCTTCAAAAAATATCATTTCAATACAATGGATCCTCTTTCATATATAAAATTGTTATCATCAAAATCTTCTAATAACCTCATATTTTGTTTTGTGCAACACATCAAATAATATTTCATGTTTTCAATGTTGACTACAGGTGCAACCATAGAAAAGACATCTCTTGAAAATAATTGGATATATTGGACAACAAATAGTTCGTGTTATATTATCACACAAGTACATCTACAAGTTATTTGAAAAAAAATAAACATAAAAATTACCTTCTCTAACAAGATCAGAAACTCTATCGCCATCAATTGACACTATAGTTTCATTTGATTCCATACCCTTTGAGATTGTAAGTGGATTAAGTTTAGCATGTCTCGAAACTTTAACATATTCTGCATTTTTTTTCCGCAAATCTCTATGGATTTTGTGTCCTCTATGCAAACTGAACAAAAAAAATATTCATTTCTTTTATCAAATGCAAACACATTTTGATAGCGTTTTGTTTTAACTGAATTCATTTTTCGTGTCCCATGTATTGTACCATCTTCATATGGAATTGATCTATTCACATATTGGATTCCAACATACCAAAAACACCTATACAAGACAAGAACTTGAAATCTCTCAAGAAAATGATTGAAGATTGAATATAAATTTGAACACGTGAATAAAAATATCTTGTGTACATGTGTAACATGTATATATAGACACACTTGCACACATCCCGTGACAGATTATTTTCATGGCTTAGCACCATTTTGCACCATTCAACAACTTGATTAGCGGATTAAAATAGATCAGCATGATGGTTCATCTTATACCTTCGAAGTGCTCGTTTTACACATGCCCCTACATCGTCGTGCTCTCATTTTCCATGACCAGTCTCAAAAAAAATCCAACAATGTGTAATGTTTGATTTTTTATGAAGACAACACAACCAATAGAATGATTGTGAAGATTTGAACTAACCCACACACCCATATGACCATATCCAATGTTGATTGAATATGATTCCACGTTCTTTCAATGAATCATAAAATTTATCAAAACAATGTTGTACATAATGTGTGTTGTGTGCTCAATCATCATTTATATAAAAGTGATATTATTTAATAATATGTCAATTATCATTTTTTATTTCTATGTTATAAAGACTCCGTTGAGCATGTCTATATAGAACGTGGACAAATATAGTGACTTGATCAGAATGATAATATTCACTCTATATTTATTTTTGTGCAGCAAATGTGTAATTCTTTGCAAAATCAACTATAGACAAAATTGTCCCTAGTGGAAACACTTCATGGGATTGTTTGAATTGTATATTTTGACATCAATATCTATGTGAGTGCTTGGTGTATTTATAAATTTCCTCCTCAAACTTCTTCAAAAAAAATATCACACAGATTAGATCTACTTTCAAATCAATCATTTTGGAAATAACATTTGAAGAATGTGCAGCTGTGTTGTTCATATATTTGTATCTCTTCCAATTGACTGTTATATTAGAAAATGATTGATCATTCATATCAATAGGATACTTTGAGTGAAACAAACTTATATTTCCACAACTATTACATTTCCTTTCACCAACACATTTGTTTGGTAAAATAATTCATTACCTTCTCTTTCACATAGAATTTCAGATATAAAAGCATGGAATGTGGAAGGAGGAGGTGAACTTAGCTATAAAGTTTTACCAAAATCAAGAAAATTTTCGTAATATAACTCAAATTCCACATGATAGCGACAACAACAAGTGTCACGAACAATGATGGGTCTAACGAACCATGGTTTTTGTCGCACAAATGTATTGATGGAAATTTTAACTTATGTGTCCTCTTCTTTGAACTTATTGAACAATTCTATTTGTGTCATTGGAAATATATGTTTTGGATGTTATTCATATTATTTTCGTTTTATTCTTCATCGTAACACATCCCTTGTATGTGGTGAAACACAAGCTTCTATCAACAAAAAATACTAGCCAATTATTTAACATTTTCTGCAAGTCTATCATTGTAGGGTTGTCTAGAAATCACTCTCCAACAAGCCAGTTCATCATTTGCATCTATTTGAAATATATATTTTTTTTTATGTTTGTACAATGTTTTTCTTGACGTTCTCAGCGTTTTTTCCATGTTTCATGTCAAACAATGTTTTATATTGCTAGATGAAACAACTATTGTTTGTATTACTCTACGTGCAACATTGACATCTATTTTTTGATATTTTCCAAAAGCTTTAATACACTAGTGATATTGTCAAAGATATTATTTTTCACCTTTATGTCTTTTGTTGAATTTTGAATACCCAATAATGATGTAGTTTCTTTTAACATTCTTGAATTTATTAGATAGAGTAAAAGTTGAGCTTGTACTGTTACTGATTCATCTTTGAAAAAAGTATTATACATATTCTTAATTCGATAACTTATATAATGTTCAGCTTCTTTCTTCCCAAATTTGTCAGTATCAACATTTTCTAATATTTCATCATCAATGTTGATAGATTCTCCTGCATATTGCTATTTAAATTTTATATTAAAAAAAAAAAGAACATAAATTCACTAAACTATATACAAATGTTCATCTTGTATTATCTAAATTTATGTACATACCTATAGGTGTTTCATCTTCTTCTTCAATTTCAGTTTCAACGTCTTCTACTTCAATTTCGGTTTCAACGTCTTCTTCTTCAATTTTCATTTCAACGTCTTCATCGACGTTATGAGACAGATCTATTTTATGTTTTTTGAAGAACATCAAATCGTAATTACAATGAATTATATTAAACAATATTTTAAATTTGAATTCTATACTTTTAATATAGACAATATGTGCATTCATACCTGGTTGGACTTCTTCTTGTTGAAAATCTCTATTTACATTATCATCATATATTTCTTCAATATTTGCACATTCTCTTTTATTTCTCCAATAATGCTCATTCCTTTGATCATTATGGCGAGCTTGATCTCGAGTGCTATCAAATTTTCTCTTCCGCAAACTTATGTTTCCCATGACTATAATTATCTGTAAAAGTTTTTAACAAAATCAACATTTCAGAATAGTCTTAGAAAAACTTCATTGTCACAAAAATTATTAAACATAATATCAATAATTTTATGTTCAACATCAAATTCACCTTGAATAAATTATCAACATTTATCTTTCAATATATAAATTGTTATTCCAATATAAAATTGAACAAACATTGATTACCTTGTTCAACTAAAATGAAAAAGATGATTCAAAACTTTGTTTAGGTGCTCTAGAAAACCATGAAACAAGTGATGAATTGTGTTAAATTTCTTTGGTCGAAAGCATATTTATACGATTTGGCACGAAAGGAAACGATATGATGTGTCTTTTCATTTTTTCGGCCGACAAAATTCACTCACCCATCTTTCGGCCGAAAAAAGGCTTTTTCGACCGAAAATCTAGGAAACCGTTTAATTTTAACAAATTGCGTTAGAATTTAGTTCTTTGGCTGAAAGAAATGTCTTTCGGTCTCAAGATTATTTCGGCCAAAAACTACAGAATGGGACTGTTTGCAGAAACTAGAGATTTCCCTCTAGCTTACCTCAACCTTTGAGGTTGCGGACTCCTGCAAATACTCATAATTTGGTTTCAAAAATGACACCATCATTTGCAAAATTGAATCTAATTTCAATTCATATAATTTGTTTTTATTTTCATTATTTTTATCTAATTTTATTTATTTGTTTTTTAAAAATCATTACGTAATATTTTTCCGCTGGCATTATGATTCAGTGAAATGAAATACTTGTATCTATAAAAATACACAGTGAAAAATTCAGAAAATTTTATATTCATAATCCTTAAACTGTTCTTTTCAAAAGGGTATTTTTAGATTTTACTTTTAAGTAAAAATTAATATAGATACATGGTGGGGGAAAACATGTGTTTAAAATCTGCAATGTTTTCATCTTGGTCAACTTCAAAAAACTCTAGAAATTATATTATTCATTCGTTAGATCCAAAATTATAGTCATAATAAAATAGAGTCTTTGTAGATTGTTACTAGAAATAATAATAAAAGGGAGGAATGAAAATGGAAATAAGGAAACTAGAAATAAAGGAAACTTAACTTTGGAAAGTAGGGGACATAGGGTAAAAAACAAAAAGGAATCAGCATTTAAGGAGTTACTAAATTTCAGAAACTTCATTTTAGGAAAGTGATTAAAAGCATGAGAGGGGATCTAGGAACCCTAGGAGAAATTTAAGGAGCGATTTTGGGGGAGTGAGGGAATTTAGTCTTTTACTTATTAAAAAGAATTTAATTATTGGAGAACCCTAGGGATGAGTGACACTTGGATGGCGGAGATTGTTTAGAGGTTTGTCATTAAAAATTAATTAATTAATAATTAGGAAAGTAAGTGGGTCTCATTTTTCTATAAAAGAAAGGGAAAGGAAGGAAAAAGGGGATGAATGGTTAGCGTAATGTTACACTGCCGAATTGTGGTTTGACGGATTTCTTGTGAGGAGTTGGGTCTATCTCAGCTGTTTTGGAGTGGTAGCTCAGCCGTGGAGGCGAGATGAGAAGCTAGTCTTATCTCTGGTTCTTTTGTGGCCCCTTTGCGGCTCGGGGGGCTAAGGGGGAAGAAGAGTACCCCTAGCGTTTGGCTGGGAGGTACCGGTGAGTCTCCTACGGTCGGCAAGCGGGAGCGGCACGGAGCGCAGGGAGCAGCTCGGAGCGCGGGATGTCTTCAGAAGCGGGCGAGAGGCAACGGTATGAATTTTGTTTCTGGTAGAGTAAATGGTCTAGTTATTCTTTTAGGCGATTATGATGCGTTATATGTATAATGTTTCTTCAGCTGTTGTGGTTCGTTTTCATATACTACGGTGATTTTTTTCTGGACTGTGTAAATTCCCTCTTTCTATTTCATCAATCTGGACCGTGTAAAGTTTTATTGTTGCACGGGACTGAGTAGAATTTTTATTGAATAACCCTCAAAGTCCCTGCCCCGGCGTCAAACTGTTGTCTGGAAACAAATATTAACCTTCCTGCATCATCAGTTGATTTTCTTAAATGCATACGAGCCTTAGAATCCCTGCGCTTGCTGTGTTAGATTTTTTTTTAAACGAAAATTAATTTCCCGGCAATTTCCAGTGGTCAATCGTCGAAACCCTTGGGGCTTTTCGTTTACATTATCGTGGTGAAATTTGCTGAGTGATTGTTCTTTGGTTCTTGTGTATCGCCTAGCGAGCGTTTCTTTTGTTTCCTGTAAACTCTTGGGTGAATGGTCACTCTGCTCCTGCGCACGTTCTGGCATTTTCGAATGTTTTGGTCGTTGATTCAGACGCTCTTAAGTATTGAATTTTCCTTTTGCGATCCTGTAAAATCGTTGGCCCTTGTTACTCGTTTTTTCATTCCAGTATAAACTGTGGCAATGCATTTTTTTTTGTGGTTGGTATTCGTGGAGTGTTGGGTGCACGTTCTTGTACAATCTTGGATTTTCGTTTTGTTTTCTTGCTGCATTTTTTCGCTGCGCTGTACCTCTGGCTTGGGATGCCAGATCTCCGCGTCCCTCCTTTCTTGGAACCTCTTTAGCACCTCTGTTGGTTATCATACCTCTACGCCCAAATTGTCTGCGTCGATTTACCTCTGACAGTGTTTTAAAACGCCCATTCCTGCGCAGGACACTCCTTACCCGTTGCTAGCCATGCTTTATGACTGGTGGAATTAATAACATTTCCTTGGGACTACATTGATTACTGGAGGAGTGGGTTCTGCTACATTGCATTGGGCAAGTCACCATTACTCCTTGGTCTAAAACCCCCTTTTTCGCCCGCCAGTCTCTTGTTTATTCCACCGCAGTTATGATGGCTTTTATTTCTGAGTCGATGGTGAGAGGGGCGTATATGCCAATTGCCTTGGGTAAATTTCGTGGTTCGGTGCAGGTTTCATGGGTAAAACGGTAACATTTCTCCCCTGCCAGCTCAGCCACGGGTGGGTCCAACCCTAGCGTGCCTGTAGTATTGACAGCGTTTTTTTTGTTTTCTTTTGCCACTCCCAATGGAGTCTACACCTGCAGATCTTTTACTGTTTGAGATGGACCCGCTGACGAGTGGCCCTCTCAGCTCCACACCCTGGTCGCACGAAGCGAGATACTCACTTGATTCTGTCATCACTGTGTAATTTTAAACACTCGGACACTATCTATCTCTATCTCACAGGAAGCGACTCGTTGACTTATCATATTCGATATTTATTCCTCCCTTAGAATTTAGTTCCATGACAACTATCTCACGCATTGGACTTTTGTAAATTGATTCTTTACTCTAAGTTATGATTTTTATGATGTCAAGTTCTTCACCTTTCAATGTTGGTAATTTCGATAATTTTATATTATATTTAAAATGGACATCGAATGGTTTTATATTATATTATTATATTATAATAATATAATATATATGGACATCGAATATAATATTATATTTATATGGACATCGAATATAATATAATAAACTTATATGGACATAAAATTTAAATGGACATCGAATGGTTTTATATTATATTATAATTTCGATAATTTTATATTATATTTAAAATGGACATTTTATGTTGCTTCATGACTGGTTGAAGTAATAACTTAATCCCAAACTAAAAAGGAATAGCACACGGTTTACCTAGAATTCAGCTACCATATTTCTAGGGTGAGGTTATATTGTATTCCAATTGGATGTTACCTAGAATTCAGATGTCATTGCTATATATTGACTTTTTAGTTAATTGTTACATTTAGTTATAATCATTCCTAAATTTTATGGTTATAGATTGCCATATTTAAATATGATGTAGGTGGTTATTCAATGGGTGTCACCGGTAGTTATGACATAATTCCATATATTGGCATCTTCAAATGGATGGTTACCTTACTTTTTGGTCAATTGTAATATGGATAGTTGTCACTGTCCTTTTAAATTTTATTATATTATAAGATTGCCCTTTTTAAAAATTATGGTGTGTATTGTATTTCAAATTAAGATTCCTATAATCATGATGCTATGTTCATATAGGAGCCTCTTTAAATAAATTGCTATCTTTAATTATTTTTAATTTAAGTATTGATAGTGGTCACATCCACTATTGCCCTTTTTAACTTTTGTCATTAAATTTTGTTATTCTAGATGGCCTTTTTAAATTATGATGTATGTTGTTTTTTTAATTGATATCACCTAAGCATGATGTCACCTTTAGTGCATTACTATTGGACCTTAGTGAATGATTTAATCTGGTAAGGTCATTATGGATTTAGTGGTTGTAGCATATAAGAAGGAGGATAAATGTAAAATCATGGTCCGGGTTGTGACATAAATGATAGATAGTTAATGTTTCATGACAGTGATATTGTAATTTTTAATTATTGATTAATAACACGTGTGGTGCGATAACCTGGAATTACGTACCTGAAACTACCCCCAGATAGTATATTAGGGTGGTTGTTCATTTAAATAATGTTGAAATGGGGTTCTATTGTCGGAGTCCTCTTGTCACGCGCCTTCCGTAAGGGGTGCATTTGTTCTTCTTATTTATGATGTACATGATTGTGATCAGTTGGTTGCTTGGTCTGTTGTGTCGGGGGGGATGTAGACACCTCCATGTTCCTCAGAACAGTCGCCATCCCTGAGACCTTAAATGGTTAAAATCGATGGGAACCTGGGCTTGAGCATTGATTATGTGTCTTGGAGGTCCTAACCTTGCAGGGTAGGACGGGCGGGTGGTCAGTTTTACTTTTGTCGCTAAATGTTTGCGTCGTGCACCTCTTCCTATGGTTGTATTTGTTGCAGTTTCTCGTTGAGGCCTTCAGTCTTCCTGTGCTGAACTTCGTGATTGAGTCTTGTTGTTTGTTGAGTGGTGTCGTACAGTTCAGTGTGTTGCTACTTCTACATGCGCGCACACACCTTAAACAAAAAAAAAAAATTACACTTGTTACTAGAATGGTTATCGTAACGACGCAGTTCGGTACACCCCACGTCACTACCATGTTAAGTTGAAGGAGGTGGCAAGCCCACGTTGGAAATTTTCACCTAAGTATCAACTCTAGAAGGTACAAGATAGGTTTCCCCATTAATGGACTAGGCCAGGAGTAAATGCTTACAGGACCCGACCTGTCATCCACCATTAAACAGTTTTTGAACCACATTATTGCTGAGTCATGTTACTAGTTGGGTAGGGTTACTAACAATACTGTTATGGTATACATTCATTGCAATATGTTATGTATAGATACATTTCGATGCATTATGATAAAGAAATATATTGTTGTGGATATTTATATGATAAATGCTATATTGTTATGGATAGTGTTATTGTAATGGTATTTATATGATAGTATATATGATAAACGATGTATTCTTATGGATAGTGTTATTGTTATGGTGTCTATATGATAAATGGTATATTGTTATGGATAGTCTATAGGATAGTCTATATTGTTTATTGGAGCTAGGATATTATGTATAAGTGGACAATATATGATTAATGATAGTCTATTACGCGATGTAATGTGGATATCATATCTTGACATAGACTTAGTGGATTTTCTAAGGGCTATGATGGTCATGGTCACCAACTCTTTAATACAAATAAGTGTGTGATTCATAATCCAATAATGACGCTATAATTGAAATATAACAGTAAGAAACAAGTGGAGTTTAAATCTGCTTCGACCTTTAAGAGGGATAATGAAAAAGAAGTAAAATTGTTATGCATACATTAAAGGAATGAGATATATTTAATGGATTATCTCTATGTCGCAAACAATGTTGGAGATTCTAGGAACTTTAATGTCCCCTAACAATATATATATATATATATATATTTTTTATTTGGGAAATTTGGGGTACATTACATATGGTATAAGAGTGGAAGGTTACAACACTTGGACCTTAGGGCAAGGCCAAAATTATTTTTAATTCTTTTATTTCTATTCAATAAAAACTAATAAATATGTTTACTATTACAAATAGAAAAATTGTTGGTCTGTTGTGATAATGTCAACACATAATGAAGAATAAATTAGACCTGAAGAGAATACAAATCAAGGAATTCCTAAAGAACTAGGGAATAACAGGGAAATAATTTCATCCACCCAGGTTTTGGATCCAATGAAGAACCCCAGCATGGAATTGCATGTGTTTAAAGAAGATAATGAAAAGATGAAAAAGGCACAGGAAGACCAGTTAGAAATAAATGAAATGCTGCTACGTAGTATAGTAACAAAGAGGATCCCAAAGGACAATGAAAAGGAGAAAGAAGTCAACAAAAGGTCCTCTAAAAACTCTGGTCATGAAACAAAAAATGAGGATAGTTCTTCTAAATACACACCCATGACATGAAACAAACAACTACATGAAGAAAACAAAACAAGTAGATCACCTGGAAGGTGAATTTAAGAAAATAAATCATCCATATTTGATGGAGAATCAAGGATGGGTGAAGAGGCTGAAGCATGGCTACTAGGTATAAATAAATAATTCCATATTTACAATTATTATAGTAATATGAAATTCAAAATGACCATTTACAACTTGAAGGGAAAAGCAAGTATCCGGTGGAAAGACCTAAAATTGGCTAAGGGATTGAAAGAGAAACAAATGGAATGGTTAGATTTCAACAAATATTTCAAGAAGAAATATTTTTCATAAATCTATTACGAAAGAACTACTAAGGAATTCTATGAGCTAAGAATCAGAAAAATGACCATGGATGATCTGATAAATAAATTTCTATAACTATTGAGATTTGTACCATACATCAAGGAAGACAAAGTAAAGATACAATGATTCTTAAGTTGTCTACCATAGTCGTACAAAGACAGAATTTAATTTGACAATCCCAAGACTTTAAAATAAGTGTTTATAAAGGCTTGGATGTGCTATGATAAGTACAAACAAAGGTCTGAATTTCCCAAGGCATGGAAGGACAATAAACAAGACATAATGAATCAACGAAATAAAGGCTTCCAACCAGCCCCTTTTCCAGAATATGGAAACACTTTTCCAAAAGAAGCACTATCATTTGAACAGCTAGAGTGCTCAAGTGGGAGGTAGACCAGTTAACCCGGGAGTTAAGAAAGTTGTGGACATACCCAGAGAACCATTGGAGTGTTGGGAGTGTGTAGAACCTCACTTGAGGAGAAATTTTCAATGCTTAATTTCCAAGGCAAGAACTTCAGTCCATAACCAACAAGAAGCTTTGATAGTAGGAGATATGGGTAGAAGAATGCACATAATTAATGCATTTGTGGATGGTAGGAAAGCTAATCATCAATCCACCACCCAGGAGGTTGAAGGTAAAATTCATGATAATTGCATTTCCATATTAATTGACCCAGGAGATATTATGAGTTATGTTACTCCTGGTTTGGTTGAATTAAACAAGCTCAAGAAAGTAAAGAATGCTAAGTCTTGGTTAGTACAATTAGCAACATGGACCAAGAGAAAGGTAATCGATTTTATTCTTGAATGCGAACTCAACATAGATGGTCAAAGTACAAAGATATATCTGAACATTTTACTTTTGGGATCTTATGATTTAATCATAAGAATGGATTGGTTAGAGAAACATAAAGTAATTTTGAACTGCTACGAAAATTCACTTATTTATAGAGATGAAAACCACACAGTTAGGACGATACAAAGGATCAGAAAACCAACTTCGGTTAGGCAGATATCATCCATTCAGTTTAATAAATGTATGAACAAAGGTTGCAAAGTTTATGTTGTTCAGGTAGCTAATCTGTTAGAAAAGGAAAACAAGCCCAGTTTAGAGGACTTTGTAGTCCTACATAGGTTTAGTGATGTATTTGTGGACGAAATACCAGAACTACCTCCAAGAAGAGAGATAGATTTCTCTATCGATCTACTACCTGGATCTGTCTCAATTTCTAAGGAACCTTATAGAATGAGTCTACCTAAATTAACGGAACTAAAAATTCAACTGCAAGAACTGCTAGATAAATAATATATCAAACCAAGCATATCACCTTGGGGAGCACCGATTCTCTTCGTTAAAAAGAAAGATGGGACCTTGACACTATGCATTAGCTATCAAAAACTAAATAAGATGATGATCAAGAATAAGTAGTATAAGTACCCTTTACCCAGAATTAATGACTTGTTTGACCAGTTTGGAGGAGAAAGGATATTCTATAAGTTAGATTTAAGGTCTGGTTATCACGAAGTGAGAATAAAAGGCGAAGATATAAATAAAATATCATTTAGAACATGTTACAAACACTATGATTTTGTCGTAATTTTGTTTGGTCTTACTAATGCACCAACAACCTTTATGTGTTTGATGAATAGTATATTCAGTCAATATCAGGATAAATTTTTGTTGGTGTTTATTGATGATATTTTAGTTTACTCAAAAACGAAAGAAGAACATGAAGAACATATAAAAATAGTATTGCAGACCTTAAGGAAACACAAGTTGTATGTGAAGCTTTATAAGTGTGACTTCTACCAAAGAAGGATACAATACCTAGGAGACGTGATATCCGAAGAGTGTATTGCAGTTTATCCAGAAAAGATAAAATTCATTATGGAATGGCCTATCCCTAAGGATGTAGCAGACATTAGATCATTCATGGGAATTACCAGTTATTACAGAAGATTTATCGAAGAAATTTCTAAGATCGAGTATCCAATTACATTCCTACGGAAAAAGGGAATAAGATTTGCGTGGTAACAAAAGTGTCAGGACAACTTTGACAAATTAAAATAACTGTTGACTACAACACCTATCCTGAGGGTAGCGGATCCCAATAAATATTTTACAGTTTGCGTGGATGCAAGAAGAGAAGGCTTGGGAGGTCATCTGTTATGAATCACAAGTCATTTGTTACAAATCACATAAATTGAAAGAACATCAATGAAATTACGTTACACACGATTTGGAATTAGCATCCATAATTATTTCTCTGAAAATGTGGTGAAATTATTTAATGGGTAGAAGATTTATGCTACTAACCAACAATAGTGGTGTAATTTTTTTATTCAGTCAACCATATCTCAACGCAAGGCAAGCAAGATGGCTAGGCCTTTTAAGTGAATTTGATTTCGAAGTAAGACACATCAAGGGAAAAGAAAAAAAATGCATATTCTCTAAGTTGGAGGACTAATGGACTTTATGAGATAAGTGTTATAAAAGAATAAAACGACATCGAACAAAGAATAAAATTTGCAAGCTATAGTGACCAAAAGTACATCAAAACAACAACAAAATTACAATAAAATCCAGAAAAAATAAACAAAATAGATTTGAGTTTAGATAAAAATGGACTGCTAAGGTTCAAAAATAGGTTGTACATATTGTTATCTCTCTTTAAACGTCATTTGGATGAGAAAACGAATGACAAAGGAAACCTACAAACCAACTTTGAGGTCAGAAACTAGCCTTTCCGACCTGGAGAGGGCTCTCTCTGAGACTTCGTCTCTGTAAAAGGTATGGATTTAAACTGTCGATTAGATTTAACACGTTTATACAATATTTATGGTTCTTTTGGTGAAAGAAAGCAACACCTTGGGCTATGGGGTCAATTTAAGAAAATGATAGAAACAAATGAATTAGTGACTGAACTTGACAGGATAAAGGCTAAGTAAGCAATAATATTTCAATTAAAAAATATTGTGTGTGGCGAGAGAAAAACACATAAAGAAAATCGGAGCATCATTGGGGATGAATTCGGATTTCACTTAGAAGAAACACATTCGTATAAATGGCACAAATACAAAGAACCATGTGGTGAATTCTAGATCCAAAATAACATTCTAATTTAAATAGAATATAGATATGAATATAAAGAACATAGGAAAGCATTTATGCAAAGAGAGAATACTATACATCAAACTGCTACCATTAGCATATTTTCGTCAAATCTTCAACACCTTTGCATTAAGTTTCAATCGAGCTCAAAGCTACATTCAATATTCGCCTACACTATTTTTCCAACCAACCCGGCTTACATTGAAAAGACAAAATATATAGACGAGGGTGTGTCACTCGGGCTACCCTACGCTCTAACTAATATCCCTAGAAATTAGGTTTTGATTGTTCTTTTCTAGATGACCCTTCGTATGGAACTTTACAAAAAATAGAAACTAATTGTACTTGGTCGCATCATAACCACTCGTCCTTTCCATGACATTTTGGTCACCATCAATATCTCATTGTTAGAGAGTGATGTGTCGATTATTTTCTTTTGACAAGATATCTGGATGATCAAGTCCTATGGCAGACTCCTGCCACCCATTGTAATGACCTTGATTTCTACCATGCGATTGTTTGCTAGAGCGTGTATGTGGCGGGTGATTGCATATTGTCCCAGGTGTTTCCAAAATGATGACTCCAGCTAGGGAACAACACCTCTCTTCAAACTGTCTCATGTTTAGTGTACACCTATCTTTTGCAATAGATGGGATTCCAGCATTACACGTCATATGTTTGTCGCATGGGTACCTGTCACAGTCCCTACTTCCTGGTAGGAAAAAGGATGTGGGGATACAAAATCTGCGCCACGTCTGAGATGACAAAAATGGAGTTGATTAATCATTCTTCTGGTCTCTACTGCAGTTTTGATACCCAAATCATTCTCCTGAGAGACTAGTTGCTCCTTTTTAGATTCATTAATTTCCTTTGTAGAACCATAATCCATTTCATCTTCTTCTATGCACTAGCCAGATCCGCGCAGATGTTCTCCAAGGTTGGCTCACATTTCTTGAAGAGATTTGCATTTCTTTCTTTTGACATCCTCTATGCTTCACGCAGCTATATGATTGTATCTTGTGCTTCCCTAAGATTCCTCTTGAGCCAAGTCACGTTACCCTCTCAGCCTTGTCATGTTGATGCTTTGAGGGTCTTCGTTGCTAACTATTATCTAAACTCCCTGTTCTCCATGTATATCTCAGTGATAGTGAGTTGCGCTTTCTTCAGCTATTGTGAAAGTTCACGAATATTTGTGCCTTCAGTGTTTGTCCTTCTCCTTCTGCCACAGGTTTCTCGACTCAGACCTTTGACAGGTTCCATTCAAATGGCGTGCATGAGTAAATATTCATTAGCCAAATTTGTGCATGGCTCGCTCGAGACTTGGGCCTCCCCGATTTCCTTGTTCTTCCTTGGCCTACCCCTTTTTCTAGGTATCGACTGTTGGGAGGATAGGGCTTCCAATTTCTTTCCTTCCTTTGTAGACCTTTCTAATTCTCCCTTCGTGCAGTGAGATGTTCCTTTTTCCACAGGTAGATGGTAATATCTTATGGGATCCTTGGGGATTCAAACTATGAGTAGAAATGAATCAAGGTTGTTTCCCAATCACCTCAACTCCTCAACTATCAACAAATTAATCAACGAGGCATGAGATAGTTTCTTATTTGGCTGGTTTGTTTCAGCCCGTATGTTGTCTTCTATTTCTTGGAGACTTAGGTGAAAGAAAAAAGTAATATTTAACGATCTCCTTCCTGTGAAATGCATCAAAAATCTGATGTGGTTTGAGTGTATTCTGTCAAACCTTCCCTCACAGGTGAAATATTTCCTAATCTCTCTCAGGAGCTTTTGAAAAGGCTCTTGTAGATATCTACTTGGAACGCCCTCTTCGAGTTTCCTATTTAAATAGTTTGGTTTGATGAACTCCTTGTAGAACCGCACATCAAAAGGAATTCCTTTAGACCACCTTTCCCCACATGGAGGGATCTCTGTTGCGACTGACAGAGTTTTCTTTGTTACCTAGAAAGTGATTCCTGTGATTATTGCGCGGAACCCATTGAATCTGAGTGAAAACTGCTCTGTGAGTTCCATGTTGAATCCTTGAATCTTCCTGCAAAAGACCATGCATCCGACCTATTCAAAATATGCTTTGACATATGTATTTTCATTTACCAATGTCAAGTTTTGAGGTTCAGGCCCCATATTTATGTTGCTTCATGCACCTTTCCTTATGCTCTCGGATGTTTCCATGGTGCAACGCATATTTTTTCTACGTGCGGTGGATTTAGCATGGACCCTAGGTGGAAATATTGATTGACCCATGTTTGTGATGCAATTGAAGGCAATCGAATTTCTAGGCATGAGAAACTCAAGGCTAATAGGAAGAATTACCAATAGAGCATAAAATTGGCTAGTGAACATAATACATGGAGAGCGACCAAAATTTATAATTAGGCGGGAAAGGGATGGAATCCTTCCAAGGGACACTGAATCCATGGTGACTGGAGGTTTTGAAGCAAGTTGAATATTTTTGCAGCACATCCACACGATGGGTACACTTTGGGGCATGCAAAGTACATTTGATAAGAGTTGCAGAGTATACATGATCCCAGCGCTGTGATTTTTCATTCTTTCTGACTTCATAGTGAGCTGATGATGGTCATTTATTTTGTTGACTTAACTTCTATTTAACAACTTGCCTCAATATTTGGCATGTAAAACCTTCTATTCTGACATGACCTAGCTCTTTGGGAAAATACCTTTACCACATACACATGTTTTGGTTCTGAAATATCTTCCTGACTCCAAGGGCCAACCAACCACTTGCTGACTTCGACCCATTCGTTGTTCGATACCTGACCTCAAACTCTTTGACACATCGAATCTGAATCGAATAAGACTGAGTCTAATTTAAAAATGACGGTGTTAAAAGCTGGCTCGAATGGGGATTATATCCTCTCTTTGAGGTGGAAAAGAATAGCAGACAAGGTGCCTAACCATTGGAACTTATTCAACTTCCAAACTCTGAAACAATGGAAAATAAAAACATAACCTAGACCTTCTTGACATATTTTCAACTAGACTCAACATAAACGTATGGCCTTCACTTCGGGCTTCAATTTTCTACTGACCTACTGAGTCAAAAGGCCTTCTTTGAAAAAAAATAAAAAAATGGTTATTTACAATGACATGCAAATGAAATAGACCTTACTAAACCAGATAGTGTTTGAGGAACCTGTCGTTTACAGGCCCCCAACCAGTGGACTCTCCATGTAGATTTTCTAGCAAATATCTATTGTTCCTGTGATACATGCAGATTCTGAAAGGGCCCGTCAAAAGATGATAGAATTTCCATGCTTTCCCTTATGTTTGTTTCTTTCATCCCACTTTAGCACCAGATCCTCCACCTGAAATTCCTCATGTTTAGAGTGCTTGTCGAAAGTTTTCTTCATCCTGTCTTAGTGAAGTTATGATCGGTTGTAGACTTTCTCCCTCATCTGTTGCACATGAATCAATTGATTTATCCTTCTCTGCATTTCGTTTGGCTCGACCTCTTGATCTTGCAACAATATCGTGATGGGAAATCCCAACAAGGTAGGTAAAATTGTGTCTACGCCATATACGATTTGGAATGGCGACATGGAGATGGAATTTTTGGTAGTGACTCTATCCTTCCACAGTGCGTAAATTAGTTTATTATGCTCGACATTCTTTTTTTCTTACAGGAGGCTTTTAATGAACTTGGTTAAGCTTTTATTTGATGATTATGGTAACCCGTTACCCTATGAGTAATACACTGTAGAATGTCGCAGGGTGATATTGTAATCCTTGCAACAATTCACGTTTTTATTGGACTTAAATGCAACCACGTTATCCATGACGATCTTGATAGGGAACTTGAACCTAGACAGGATATTTGTCTCCAGAAACAGAATGATGACTATGTCGGTGGCATGCTTCAATCCATTTTGTGAAGTAATTTGTGGCTGTAAGTATCCATTTGTGTTGCGCTAAGGGTGGCAGATGAATCTCTCCTATAAATTCCAAGCCCCATTGAATGAATGGCACTTCGATTGAGATCTGTTTCAATGACAGGGGTTGCAAATTTCTCCTTCCATCGAAACTCTGACACTCGTGGCAACGGGAAAATTATTTGTATACGTCTACGAAGATGCTGGGATGATAGTAACCTTCTCTTAGAATCTTATGCGAAATGGTTTTCTAGTAGTTATGTCCTCCACAGTTGCCTTTGAGGAATTCCATGATATCTCATTTTGCGTCATCTTCTAGCAAGAAACTCAACAATATCCCTCCTAGATCTTTCCAATACATGGAGTTATCCTAGATGCATAACTTAGTATCATTTAGCTTTAATAATCTGGCCTTGGTATTACTTAACCCTCCAGGATCTTTCAGATTCTTCAACACATAAATGGTGTTCATATACCAAGGTGAATCGATGAACTTTTGAGACACCTATGCGGTTGTTTCTTCATGAGGATTCTCTAACAAATCAACAATGAAGTTGATTCCCAGAATGTCACAGTTCAACTGCACCGTCTATTTTACAAGGTCCTGCCCCATAATTATCTTTGTGGGATTGATTTCAAGGTCGTATTCCAGCATGACTATGATCCACTTACCTTTTCTTCCCTCGGGGTCAAGCTGATTCAAAATTTATTTGATTGAGTTGTTGGGCACGTAAGCGATAACTTGGGAATGCAGTATGTAATTCCTGAACTCCTTGAGGGATTTCACCAAGGTGTGTGCTTGTTTATAAATAATGTAATACCTTAGCAGGGAATCCCTCAACTTCTTGATGAAGTAAGATATAGAATTTTCAAAGTTATGATCTTCTCTCTGTAACAGTACGCCAACAATGGTATGCTCCGAGGTGAACGAGAACAAGATAAATTCCTTCGTGAAGTCTGGGTTGGCCAATATAGGAGATTTGTTCAGTGCTACCTTGATATATTCAAATGATTTCCTGGCTTCAAGGTTCCATTTGATATTGTTCCCCTTTCTGAGCATGCTGGTGATATCTTTCATAATTTCCGCTAGGTTCAGGATGAATCTTCCCAAGAAATTTACCTTTCCCAGGAAGGATTGCACCTCCTTCTTGTTGTGCAGAGTGATGATTTTTAGGATTCCTTCTACCTTGTTGGGGTCTATATTTATACCCTCCTTCTAGATGATGTTCCCAAACAGTTTCCCTTCCTGCATTCTGAATTGTTATTTTTTGGGATTTAACGATATGTCGAACTTTCGACATTTTTAGAAGACCTTCTCCATGTGACCAAGGTGTTGTTTGTTAGAGTCGGAATACATTTTGATGTCATCCAGATAGATCATGATAATTTTTTCCTTTTCGTCGGCAAATGCTATATCCATGATCCTCTGGAAGGTATCTCCATCGTTCATCAGACTGAAAGGAATCATAGCATACATGAACATCCCCCATGGTGTCGTGAAAGTTGTCTTTTCCTGGTCATCTAGGTGTACCATGATATGATTTTAAGCTGAAAATCCATCCAGCATAGACATCTTTTGGGACCCAACTACTTTCTACAAAATACAGTCCATCTTGGGGAGTGGATAGTTTTACTTGAGGGATACTTTGTTCAAGTTTTGAAAATCCATGCACAGCCTTATCTTGCCTCTCTTTTTCCTTACAGGCACCATATTGGCAACCCATTTCGAAAATCTTAAAGAAACAAATTTTTTGGCTTTGAAGAGCTTATTTACCTCTTTTTCAATTAGCGACAATAGTAGGGGATTTATCTGTCTTAGATTTTTATTGAAAGGTTTTTGGTCTTTTTTGAGAGGAATGATTTGATGAATCACTTTAGTGTCATAAAATTTCAAGTCATTAGAGCTCCAGGCGAAAACGTCGGGAAAATATTTCATGAGCTTGATGTAGTCCTCTTTGACCTCTAGACTAAGCATTGTTTATAATTTGATTATCCTCGGATTCTCCTAGGTCCCGATGTTGCAATCCTCTACATCCTCATCATTCATGGTGATCTTGGGATTTTTGGCCATATTGTTTTCATCAAACAACTTTTCCAACGGAACAAACCCTTTAGGGATGATATTATTCTTTAGTTGCACTATGTCCCTTGTATCTATTTGGTTCTTGAAAGGGTCATCGTTAATGTGCACAGTTGCGTTTTCATATCCGTCTCAACATCACTCATCATCAATGTTTATATTAGCGAACTCGTCGCTCATTTGGAGAAATCTCTCCACATGTTTGTCATCTTCAAGCATCGTCAATACTTGATATTATTGGGCACTGCCAAATTGTGTTTGACTTCGATCTCATACTTTCTATTGGGGAAAATGGGAATCTTAAAAACTAAGGCCGAGGTGGCCATGGCATCTGCAATTTGATTCTTCCCCCTCATGATCGCTGATAAATTATACTTTGAGAATTCTTCGAGGAGGTCCAACACTAGGTTTATATACGCCCTTAGTCTAGGGTGCTTGGATTGGTATATACCTTTCACTTGTTTTATAAAAATATTAGAATATCCATATTCCTCTTTGAACTCAACTCTTTAAAAACTCTTAGACCTAAAATCAATGCCTCGTACTCATCCATGTTATTTGTATAATCGAAGGAGAGTTTGTATGAGCAGAGTTTTGTGCCTGCCTTGGGAGGACATATCCATACACCAGTCCCTACCCCTTCCTTGATGATGGATCCGTCGAATCTCATGTTCCACAACTCGTTCTCTACATGGATCCTTGGGTCTAGGCACTCTTTTTCTTGTCATGCGACTTTATCTTCGACAATCATGATGATCGTCGGATCTTCCTCTTCAAATCTTAGGTCATTGTAAAATATGGAGGATATGATCTTAGTGTCGATAGAGTAGATAGGGTGATTATTCAAATGCATATTATTGCTCACCATTTATTTCAGCAACACTTATCTGTACAACCGTCTCTCTTGGACGAAGACAGGAATGGTGGCGTATGACATATCCATTTGTAGGGTTCCCTTCAATTTCACAGCTCATGACCGGGATAAGAGCATACCAAATTTAGGGGGTATATCGGCCACAACCACATCCATAAATATAATCTTAGAATGGATTTGGGCCAGTGACATAGCCAAATCTTTGATCAGACCCAGACATTTCACTTTCCTTGAGTTGAAAGCAAACATATCCTTGTAGGGCCTGGTGATGTCCAAACCCAACTTTTCCATGATCACCTTGGGCATGAGATTGTGCGATGCACCCGAATACAACATGGCGTTGCGTAAATTCATGTCATGGAACTTGATACTGACATATAATGGGGAACATCCTCAGTATCGCATGTTTCCTCCATGCATGGACCAAACAAAATGGTAGGGTGGTCATCCTAGACGTTCGGGGTGTCAAGCATTCCTCCCATATTTAGAAGTTTAATAATATGATCTCGATATTATCCTTTCTTGATGATTTCGTTGAAAAGGAAAGATATTTTAATCTTAGAAATTTCATTCTCAAATTTAAAAGGGGGGGAGACTTTTTCTACCTCCTTTATGCCTGTCTCCCAGATTGTTTTTGGCGCTTTCCTTGGAACCTCCTCCTTTGAATTTCCCTTTTCAATCTCATCCTTGGTCGAGTTGTCTTTCTTCGGTCGGCTCATGGAAGGGGTGTCCTCTAGAGTTTCTCTTATTGGATTTGTCTACTGAGGTTATCTGGGCACCTTTATGTTCCTGAGGTTATATTGTTTTTGAAACTACATGATGGCATTGCAATAACCCTTCTTGAATTCCTCCATTTCCCAAGACAGTGTGTCATCTGTATCCAGCAGAATATCATCATTTTCTCCCATGTATTGATCATGTTCTCCCTTATTCAAGAACACACAAGTATCCATGTCGTTGCAGAAATACATTTGATCTTGGATCATATTATCAAAATCTTCATCCAGGTAATGTTTTTGGAACAAGGGCCTTATTTGTTGGTCACCATGGTCTCTCTTTTCCCTCTGCATGATCTGCAGGACCAAACATTTTCTAAGGTTCCAATTTCTGGGTTGGAGGTCATGTTATTCTCGGGTGGCGGGTTTGTTTCACATGGACATTATTTCCATTATATTCTCCATCGTCTTCATCATTAAGTTGAACTTGTCCTCCGAGGGTCAATAAGTCAATGGATGCACATCTCCTTGGGGTTTCTTCCCGCCTCTATTGAAGCTTTGTTTGATATTTTCTGATGCTGTCAGTTTTACCTCGAATTTGATTGCATCACTCATCATGCAAGCATCAAAATTATAATATCTTCTCTCACTCAACAACAAGGCAAAATCGTTGTCAAAGGAGTTGGCGTATCGAAGTTGCGCAGCCATGGGAGGTAGATGGAATTCTGCAGGAATCGTGTTGTAGACCCTCATGAAACAGGTCAAGAACTCTTGCACTATCTCCTCCAACACTCTCTTCATATTGTTGTACTACCTCAGTAGCTACAACAAATTATTTTTCTTTCCCCATCTAGAAATGAATGACTTTTCAAACACGGTGAAGTCGAGAATTCTTGTTGTTGGGAGAGACTTGAACCACTTTCTAACCTCCCCCAAAAGACTTTGCACGAACAACATCATCTTTGCATCTTCATGATCCACTTCCTCTAAATCAATGAAATCATTGAACCAATTCAGGTGCTTTTGGGAAGGGTTGTTTTCTTTAGCGTCATATAGCTTAATCCTCTGGCTGTATTTTTGGGGAAAATCATGCAGTTGGGTTGGCAGGGTAAGGGGGAGGAATATGGAGACCATTTCTCTAGGAGGTTTTGGGATTTGTGGGATGTTCTGAGTGAGATTTGCATCTTGCAGGGTTTGGTTTGGTATCAAAGATCAAAACCTCTTCTCGTCAAAGACTCTATTATCCAAGGTGGTTTATGATTTAGACCTAAACAAGGTTGGTTTAAATAGGGTGTCAAACTCGATGTTTTCAATGCTTTTTGTCCCATCCTTGGGTAAGGATAGGATTATTTCCAGGTAATAGAATGGTTCTGGCGCTTTATCCCTTGTACTACACATAAGTTTCTTGGGGTCACACATAGGCTCTACAAGATTTGGGTCAGGATTGGGTCTGGTATAAATTATCTTCAGAGCCAGGGTTCCTGAGTCATGCAACCTTGTTCTACTGGTCTCTTTGAGTGGAGTCGCCAGGGAAACGGTTTTAACCAATATAGGTGTTTGGCCCATTGTTACCCTTAGGGGTAAAAACTATATCTTTAGTCATTCTCCCTGGGAAATTTTATTCAATTTCATCCTCGACAGTGACACTAGAATGTTAGCTCTCTGTAAACTTCATTCGGCTGAGAAAACAAATGACAAACAAAACCTACAAACTAACCTTGAGGCTGAAAACTAGACTTTCTAACCTAGAGAGGGCTCTCTCTGAGACGTTGTCTCTGTACAGGTTATGGCTTTAAATTGTCGGCTAGATTTAACACTTTTATACAATATTTATGGTTCTATTGGTGAAATAAAGAAATACCTTGGGATATGGAGTCGATTTAATAAAAAAATATTAACAAATGACTTAGTGAATGAACTTGAAGGATAAAGGTTAATTAATAAACAGTCTTTCAGTTAAAAATCGTTGTGTGTGGCGAGAGAAAAAAACATAAAGCAACTTGGAGCACCATTGGGGATGAATTTAGAGTTCTCTTAGAAGAAAAATAGTCGTCTAAATGGTGCGAATATAGAGCGTCGTGCAGTGAATTCCTGATCGAAAATCAAGTTCTGATTTAGATGGAATATAGATATGAATATAAATAACACAGGAAATCATGTGACTCACTTGGGACTTGGGCCTCCCCAGTTTCCTTGTTCTTCCTTGGCATTCCCCTTCTCTGAGGTATCGATTGTTGGGAGGATAGGACTTCCAATGTCATTCCTTCCTCTGAATCCCTTTATAATTTTGCCTCCGCATGGTGAGATGTTTCTTTTTCCATGGGTAGATGGGAATCTACCCTATGTCCCCTGCGGATGTCGGCTCTAAGTAAAAATGAATCCCAGTTTTTTCCCAATTGCCTCAACTCCTCAACTATCAACAACTTAATCAACAAGACATGAGATAGTTTCTTCTTTGGATTGTTTGTTTCAGCCCAGACGTTGTTTTCCATTTATTGGAGACTTCAGTGAAAGAAGAAAGGTAGATTTAATAGTCTCATTCCTATGAAAAGCATCAAAAATTGGATGTGGTTTGAGTGTATTATGTCATACCTTCCCTCACAGGTGAAATATTTCCTAATCGCTCTCAGTAGCTTCTTAAAAGGATCCTGCAGATATCTACTTGGAACGCCTGCTTCAAATTTCCCATTTAGATAGTCTAGTTTGATGAACTCCTCATAGTACTACACATCCAAAGGCATGCCCTTAGACCACCTTTCTCCTTGTGGAGGGATCTCCTTTGCGACTGACAAAGTTTCCTCTGTTACCTGGAAAGTGATTAATGTGATTACTGCACAAAACAAATTGAATCTGAGTAAAAAATGCTCCGCCACTTCCCCATTGAATCCTCAGATATTCCTACAAAATACCATGCATATGACCTGTTCAAAAGACGCTCTGACATCTAGATTTTCATTTACCAATGTCAATTTTTGAGGTTCGATCCCCACATTTCTACTTCTTCGTGCACCTTTCCTTATGTTTTGGGATGTTTCCATGCTGCAATGCGTATTTGTTCTTCGCATGGTGGATTTAGCATGGACCCAAGGTGGAAATATTGATT
This sequence comes from Picea engelmannii, assembly GCA_009831015.1. NCBI lineage: Eukaryota > Viridiplantae > Streptophyta > Pinopsida > Pinales > Pinaceae > Picea > Picea engelmannii. Next base: position 175,342 of record ML788401.1, read on the forward strand.
ATACTGGGTTTGTGATGCAATTGAAAGCAATCGACTTTCCATCCATGAGAAACTCAAGGCTCATAGGAAGAATTACCGACAGAGCATAAACTTCGTTGGTGAATAGAATACATGCAGAGCAATCAAAATTTATAATTGGGCAAATGAGGGATGGAATCGTGCCAGGGGACATTATATCCATGGTGACTAGAGGTTTCGAAGAAAGATGAAGATTTTCACAGCACATCCACGCGACGGGTACACTTCGGGGCATGTAAAGTACAATTGATAATAGCTGCAGAGCATACATGATACGAGTGTTGTGTTTTTTCATTCTTTCTAACTTCATAATGAGTTGATGATGGTCACTTCGTCTAACGAAATTCTATTTATAAACTTTCCTTGAACTTTGGCACATAAAACGTTCTCTTCTAACAGGACTCGACTCTTTGGGAAAAGACTTTTACCACTTACACATGTTTTGGTTCTGACATCCCTTCCTGACTCCAAGGGCCAACCAACCACTTGTTGACTTCGACCCATTCTCTTTTCGATAACTAACCTCACTTTCTTTAACACACAAACTCTGACTCGACTAGGACTAACTCTAACTGAAAAAATGACGACGCTAACACGTACCTAATTCTGTTTATTTAAAATAAAAAATTCTTGACAAATTGCACAAAACGTCATATTCAGGTCATCCAGGATACCAGAAAATGATAACATCTTTAAGAAAAACAAAAATTGGCCTAACATGAAGAGTGAAACATCTGAATATTTATCTAAATTATTAGATTGTCAATAGGTAAAGGCTAAACATCAACATACCAGAATGGAAGTGGGAGACTATCTCTTTGGAATTCATCACATGTTTTCCAAAGACTCAAAATCAAAATGACTCAATTATGGTAGTGATTGATAAACTTAGCAAATCTACACATTTTATACCTGTGAAATCTACTTATAATGTAATTAATATTGCTGAATTTTTTATGAAAGAAATATTTAGATTGCATGGAATTACTAAGATGGTGATCTCCGATAGAGATTTCAAATTTACGTCAACGTTCTGGAAGGAATTGTTTGCAGGATTGGATACTAACCTGAATTTCATCACAAGCAACCATCCACAAATAGATGGGAAAAATGAATGAAAAAATCATATTCTGGAAGACATGTTATGAATGTATGTGAGAATGAAACCAACTAAGTGGGAGGAGTACCTACACTTAGTTGAATTTTTTTACAATAATGGCTAACAAACATCAGCCTAGATGAGTCCCTTCAAAGAATTATACAGAAGGAAATGCACAACCCTGATTAGCTGGAATAATCCAGTTGACAGGCTTATGATGGGACCGGAAATGCTCCAGGAAATAAAGAAAATGGTAAAAAGGGTACAAAAAAATTTAAAGGAGGCCAAGACCGACAGAAAAGCTACACAGATTTAAATAGGAGACACCTAGAATTTCAAACTGGGGACCACATATATCTGAATGTCAAAGAAAGGAGGAGCTCTCTAAATCTAGGAAATTGTTCAAATTTGGCACCCATGTTTTGTGGCCCCTTTGTAACGACCCCAATCGTTATGACTACATGCGACACAAAGAAAGTGATTTTTTTTTTTTTTTTAAGTAGGAAGGAAATCGACGAAAACAATTAATCAACACGACTTGACGATGAACACAACTTACACATTCAGGCAACAGAAAACAACGACCCAACGTACTAGCACATCAAGTAACCGAACGAAAGATGGGATAATCAATAGACAGATAAAAATGACTACCCACCCGACACAAGCAATACAACGCCTGCTAGCTAAAGGACAACATCAACAATCATGACACAATGGCCTCGACGACCAATAACTAGAAACCTCTATGGAATGAAAAACCAAACACATTAAGGCATTACAAAACCAAGTACCAACATCAATTACAACAAACAAACGCCCACATCGGGAAGAATAGACTCTGGCCAGGTTATCATTCGCCTCTATCCATTAGGGAATGCAATGATCCCCTCATCAGGAATCATGCCATCCCAAGGTGATAGCGGTGACAATAAACCTAGCGCAACATAACACATGTATACCAATAACCCAATGAAAATCCAACGCGCTAGGAGACCGAATTAACTAACAAAATACATGAGGACTATACCCACGCACCCAACCAACAAGTTGACAAGATGGAAGGTGACATCACTCAAATTAAATTGTGCAACTAACCAAAGGATTTCTTGTTCCTACAAGGCAACATGGGTGGTGAACAACTATGACCAACCACCATTTACAATTCGACTTAAGTCACAAGGCACATAGTAACCAATCAATTGTTTAACTATTAATCGTTTTAGCTAAAAAAAACTATGAATCCCTCAACCATTAATCTTGCACAAGCTATTAAACGACTTCTCCAACAAAACATAAACCATTATCTATTAAGCATGATGTTTAAGTGCGAAGGAGTGAACTATTATAAATGTTACTATTATCATAAATGTGAACTGTTATAAATGTTACTATTATCATAAATGTGACCATAAAGGTGAACTATTATATCTAACAATCATATCACTTCCCCGTATTAATATTTTGGTCCATTAAAAGGATTTAACAATTAAAAATATATATATCACTACCCACAATATACAACTATACAAATATACATTTATATCGCTATACAACATACAACTATAAAAATATATCGTTGTAAGAAAATACATGGCTATACCAATATACAAATATATCTCCATACAATATATCATTGTACAATTATAGAGCTAGATAAATATATAAAATCGATGTTAAATATTTACTTTCGACAATGTTAGTCACTATCCATTAATACATGCGACCATATCTATTACAGACATCGTTGTCAACATATAAAAGTGTTGTCTATATTCCAATATAAATAAATCGTTATCTATATTCAAATGTATATAAAAATTGTTGTTTGTATATTTAAAACGCAGGAACACAGTCATAAATTAGATAAAACCACACGATTATGACCAGTTAAGCAACCAAACAAATTCTCTACCCTTAAAAGGCGCAACGGTAAATCTGCTAACTAAATTCGTTGTGTTAGGGAATTTAGAATGAAGTTTAAACTCTACACTTAAACCTCTGCCAATATCTATTAACTTCCCAGTCGCACGATATATATATATATATATCTAATGGTTGCCAATAAAAATAAATTTGATATCACCCATTGTATAGAAAATCATTGTTAATCAATATTAACTTCGCAGTGGTAAGTAGTAGGTATCATGGAAAAATCGCAGTGGTAAGTAAGGAAACCATGGTAAAATAGATATTCAAAGTCAATCAATCAAATTCTAATCAAATGAAATAAAATCACAGACACAAGTATAAATTCACAGGCACATGTATAAATTCGCAGACATATTATTATCAACGCATACATATCGTTATCATTCTCTGCTAGGAATTATCAAAACTAAAAATGTAGGCATACTATTATCAACACAATGATATAATCACTGTAAAACACATAGATATATAATCCAGATATGATAACAAAGTTATATTAAATCGTTGTAAAAAATGAAGATATATAATTTCGCTATCAATCAATCTGTATCTCGTTGTCATTCAATGTATAGTTTCTTTGTATAAATATCTCAGTGTATATTAATTTCGCAGTATATATATCTAAATCACAGAGTAAATAAATGAAGTTGTTGGGTAATACCATAAATATTAAATCGTTGTGTTATATCGCCAAAAAAATTCACCCAAGGTTCCATGCTAATACCTAGAGAAACAAGGGAATTAAATCACAGAGGGTGGGAGGTAATGTCAATGTTTCATGGAAACCTACAAAGGAGATATAGCTAAAGCATGCACAAACAAAGCTTATCAAGAAAAGGAAGAGAAATACACAATGAAGAATGAGAATCATTGTATATTATGATATTATCAATGAGTGAGTGATGTTCACTCATATAGGAAATGTCATCCTATAATTAGGAATGCATTCATAATAGTGATGGTCTAAGATTATAAAGTCTAAAATAGAACTAGTCAATTAACTCCCAATGAACTAGTGTTACTCCCACTGAACTAGTGTGTCGAAAATAGAAATTTCTCCAACACCCCCCTGAACATCACTATGGAGTAAAAAATGAGTCACAGGCTACTAGGTCATTTTAGTTACTCATGTACAATGAAACTAATGGAAACTGAATAAAAACGAGAAAAGAGGGAAAACCACGTGGGAACAAAACCCCCCCTCAAATGAAAATGTATCAAAAGTGTAGAAATTACAATACAAATTAAGTATTTCCTGTGATTCTCCTGATCTAACAATTACGCCACTGTTAAATACAGAATCTCTTCTACTATTATTCTTGCAGAAAATTAAACCACGATCACAACCACAATCACAAAGTGAAATATCAAGAATGCATAACATAGAAGTTTTACCAGGAAAGCATAAAGCTAAAAACCCCACTATCATATATTATGTATATCATGAATCCTGAAACAATATTCATACAAAACTCTAATCCAAGATATCTCAGTACAATACAATCGTTTCACACTGTCATACACAAATCATCAAATACATGTGCCAATTCTCCATGTCCAAACAACCTGCCTCCTTTGCACAATCTCTGCAATTCAAATTCTCACAATCGAATCATTCACAAATTTCCTAGTTTGCACATGCTCATAAGAATATACACTGCATGTGTGATCAAATCACAACTGATAGCCAAACTGTCCCTTTCACCTGTTATCTCAACTGGGTCTCCACTCGATCTGACATGCATGTAGTTAATTGTGGTGAATCTTCAGTTGCATGTGAGTTCATTGATTAACTGAACTCTCACTAGTGCATGTTTAGTTACAACTAGTACAAATGATCTTAACTCACTTAACTACACTTATGATTCTGTTACAAATACAACTCACTCAGTTATGAATGAAATAATAGATTAATATTTATTTTCTAATTTAATTAAGGGAAAAATAAATTCGACACATATTTCTTGTTGACTTTTCAACACTCCCTCTCAATAAGAAAGGGATTATCCTTCACCCCAATCTTGTCTCTATGATATTCGAATTTGTTCCTGGTGAGCGCCTTCATTAGAATGTCTGCATCCTGATCTTCCGTAGGAATGTATTGAAGCAACATGATCTTCCACTGCACACAATCTTTGAGATGATGATACTGGATATCTATATGCTTAGATATGTCATGAAACATGGGATTAATTGAGAGTATAATGCAACTCTTATTATCACAATAAATCATTGTTGGATCTAAATGAGAACCAAACAAACAAACCAAGATCTTCCTCATCCAGATAGCCTCACATGCAACTTGGTTCGCTGCCATGTATTCTACTTCTGTTGACCTAAGTGCCACGGATCTCTATTTCCTTTTGTGCCAAGAAACAACTGTAGATCTAATACTAAAGACCCCCCCTGACGTGATCTTTATGTCCGTTGGGATTCCCACCCAATCTGCATCCGTGAATCCATGCAACTTCAACTCATCCATCTATCTGTATCATAATCCATACTCAGATGTTCCCTTTAGATATCTTAGGACATCCTTACATGCCTTCCAAAAGAGTTTGGTAGGCTTAACCATCACTTGACTTAGTTGGTTAACCGCATAGAAAATATTCGGTCTCGTGTTCACTAAATACATTAGCGAACCCACTAATTGTCGATAGACAGTAGCATCCAGTACTTCTCCATAAGTAGCATCCTCTTTCCTCTAGTTTCTTGGAAGAGGAGTATCCATGGGTTTGTATCCCTCCATGTGAAACTTACCCAGTATCTCCCTTGCATACTTTCCTTGAAACACAAAAAGTTCACCATCTTGCTACCATATTTCCAAACCAAGGAAATAATGAAGAAGGCCCAAATCCTTCATCTCGAACTCCTTTGCAAGGTCCTCCTTGCATGAGTGTATCAACTGCACATCATCAGTCAGTATTAAATCATCAACATAAATCAAAATGATCAAAACCTTACCCTCCACCATAATTTGGTATAGGTTTGCATCTGCTTCACTTTTGGTGTAGCCCAATCCAGTGAAATAGTTTTATATCTGAGTGTACCAAGCATGGGGTGCTTGCTTCAACCCATACAATTCTCTCTTGAGTCTGCACACATGTGACTCTCTGTCAAAGATCTCAAAACCTTCTAGTTGTTCAATGTACACTTCTTCCTCAATGATCCCATTGAGGAATGCAGTTTTTACATCCATCTGATGAATGTGCCAGCCCATGTGCACTGAGAGTGCAAGGATGGATCTTATAGAAGAGTACCTTGCAACAGGTGCAAAGGTCTCACCATAATCTATCCCCTCGATCTGTGAGAATCCCTGGGCCACAAACCTGGCCTTGTATTTCTACACACTCCCATAAGTAGCTTTCTTTACCTTGTAGATCCATCTCGAACCTACCACTGATTTGTCGATCGGTCTTGGGACAATTTCCCATGCACTGTTTTTGACAATGGAGTCATACTCCTCTACCATAGCATCAACCCAAGTGGGGTCCTACACTGCTTCCTGAAAGGAAGATGGTTCAGTCACAATAAATTTTCTCATGAGAGCTATGTATCCAGCAAGTCGATCAGGAGACTGTCTCTGTCTGCGTTGTGAAGTAGGGGCTCCTACATTCTGTGCAACATCTAGTCTCAATCTGTTAGCTTATGTGGTGCGCTTTCTTCCATTTCTGATGGATGAATCTACTTGAGTGGTTTCCTCCACTCCATGAACCTCCTCATGTGCCCGATCCACATCTTGAGACTCATCCTCGGGAACCAACAATTCCTCTTCTGCATGCAAGTCTAGCTCCCTCTCAAGCGACAACCGCATGGCTTTCCCCTCATCGAATTTTATATCCCGTCGCATAACAGTCATCTTACTGTTCGGAAAATACACACAATAATTATGGGGTGTTTCTGTGTATCCCACAAATATCCCAACTTCAGAAGCCAGTTCCAGCTTCTTCCTGGCATCCTTGTTCACATGCAGATAAACAGATGAGCCAAAAAAATTTAAATGTGAAACATCAAGTTTCTTACCAGTAAAAGCTTATTCATGTGTACTCATGCCAAGTACTCTATGAGGACAACAGTTCTGCACATAAACTGCAGTATTGCATGCTTCTGCCCACAAATGCATTTATAGTCCCTAATCATGCAACATCGCTCATGATGCACCCACAATCATTATGTTCTTTCTCTCCACGACCCCATTTTGTTGTGGGTTATGAGGTGCTATGAGTTCTCTTCGAATTCCTTCTCTGCTACAGAAGTCTTTGAATTCGTTAAATATGTATTCTCCACCATTATCGCTCCTTAGAGCCTTCACTTGCTTCCCTAGCCCTTTCTCCACCAATGCTTTAAACTCACAGAACTTTGAGAATGTTTGATCCTTCTTATGCATGAAGAATATCAAACATTTACGAGAAAATTCATCAACAAAAATAACATAATACCTATGTTTTGTTGTTGAAGCAACTGAGAATGGTCCACACACATTCGTGTGAATTCTCTCCAGGATCACCGAAGCACGATTCTCCTTTTCATGAAAGGTGGACTTTACATACTTCCCCAGGGTGCACCCCTTGCACTGATCTAACTGAGCAAGTGTTCCCATTGGAAGTCCAATAGATATTTGTTGCATGATCTACACCACTCCATGATGAAGATGGCCCAATATCCTGTGCCATAATTCACCCTCATCCCAACTCACCACTTTTTCTGCCTTGCCTATCATGGCATTGCAACCATCTACCTCCAGCATGTAGATATTCTTAACTCAAATCCCTATCTTCTTGACTTGACCTGTTGCTTTATGTCGCAGGTAGGCTTTTCCACTGCTAAAAACAACATCATAGCCTTTGTCCTCCAACATTGAGACTAAGACCAGGTTTTTCTTCAGACCTGGAACATGCATAAAATTTTTCAATTGAAATGGTTTACTTGAATCCCTCTGAAAGGTAATGGTAACAATACCAGCCACACTGTATCATCCATCGTCACCTATCTCTATATGCATTCTGAGATCTTTCTCCTCCATGTCAATGAAAGACTCTTTATCTCCCGTCATGTGGAAGGAAGCGCCACTATCCAAATACCACACTAATCTCGATGCACCTAAATCCATGCATGCGATCAAAGAAAATTCAAGTTCAAATTGTGAGACAAGAGCCTCACCAGTTGCAGCTCCAGCAACCGTCTTTTTCTTCTTCTTCTGTGGACATTTAGTAGAAATATGCCCATGTTCGTGACAGTGAAAACACTTCACTTTGGACAAATCCAACTTATTGACTTTAGACTCGGATTTTGGATGGAATTTCCTCCCTTTACCTTTTCTTGCCTTGGCAGTCAAAGCACAATCCTCTTCATCATCACGCTTTGATGAAGATCCATCTATGGTGTTCTACCTGAACTCCTCTTGCATTACATCCGACCATAGTCGTTCCCAATCTGGAAATTTTTCCCTTCCATTGACAGAGTCTTGATAACTGTGCCAACTCTTAGGAATCCCTAGGAGTGCCAAACTCACCAAATCATCAACAACGATTGTTATTCCCACACTTCCAAGCTCATCCTGACATTGGACAAACTTCATGAGATATTTTTGAATGGTGTCACCTTTATCCATCTTGATCTTCCTGAGTTTATCCTTGAGCGCCAATTTTCTATGGTCGCTACTGTTTTGGAACAGGTCTGTCAAAAACTTCCACATTGCATATGGTGTGGTTTTCCCATGGAGACTTGAGACAATGTGGTCTCGTACTCCCTCCAACAGAATCCTCCTCGCCTTCGCCACTTTCTTTTGCCATGCATCAAGATTTGCAGTGTTTGTCACATCTAGCATAGGAACATCATTGTCAATGTAGCCCTTGAAGCCATTGTATTCTAGTACTGCCTCCATCTTTTCCTTCCAAGCAATGTAGTTAGAGCTTCCCTCGAGTGCATACTCCAACCTCAAGCCATTGAAATACATTTTTGATCTTGAATCAAGTGTCGCACCAAGAAAATATTTCAAATTCGATTGTTATCCAACCCAAAACTTAACTCCTGCAATCCCTCTTCTCTGGGAGGTTCGCACCCCACCTGAGAGTAGCATAAGGAAAGTTTGCACCCTACCTGTGTGTAGCCTATGAACTTACCTAGGAAGTTTGCACCCTAATTCACTGTAGGGTGAAGGAAGTTTGCACCCTGCTTCACTGTAGGGTGAGGGAAGTTTGCACCTTGCATCACTGTAGCCTGCGAGAATGCCAGTGAAGTTCTCACCCTGCCTTTGTTTAGGGTGAGATAATTATTGTTCCTGAAAATGATGGTAGTATTCAGTACTAGGGTTCGCACCTTGCTAGAGACGGGACCTGTGAACACAAAACAATGTTCGCACCTAACTTCCGTAGCTCCGTGGCCTCCATGGCTCTGATACCATGTAGAAATTTCAATACAAATTAAGTATTTCCTGCGATTCTCCTGATCTAACAATTACGCCACTGTTATATACAGAATCGCTTCTACTATTATTCTTGTATAAAATTAAACCATGATCACAACCAAAATCACAAAGTGAAATATCAAGAACGCATAACAAATAAGTTTTACTGGGAAAGCGTAAAGCTAAAAACCCCACTATCATATATTATGTATATCATGAATCATGAAACAATCTTCATACAAAACTCTAATCCAAGAGCTCTCAGTACAATACAATCGTTTCACACTGTCATACACAAATCAACAAATACATGTGCCAATTCTCCGTGTCTAGACAGCTTGCCTCCTTTGCACAATCTTTGCAATTCGAATTCTCACAATCGAATGATTCACAAATTTCCTAGTTTGCACATGCTCATAAGCATATCCACTGCATGTGTGATCAAATCAAAACTGATAGCCAAACTATCCCTTTCACCTGTTATCTTAACTGGGTCTCCACTCGATCTGACATGCATGTGGTTAACCATGGAAAATATTCAGTTGCATGTGAGTTCACTGATTAACTGAACTCTCACTAGTGCATGTTTAGTTACAACTAGTACAACTGATCTTAACTCACTTAACTACACTTATGATTCTGTTACAAATCCAACTCACTCAGTTATGAATGAAATAATAGATTAATATTTATTGTCTAATTTAATTAAGGGGAAAATAAATTAGACACATATTTCTTGTTGACTTTTCAACAAAAAAAAGAAAAGCCAGTTGCTAGGCAACTGTGTTCTTCACTGCAAGACTATCCCGCAAAGTATGAAACTTGTTCTTAGTGAATGTCTTAGTGAATATGTCAATATTTTTTTCAGAGGAAGGACAAAACTGCAAATCAATTATCATGTCATGTACTAAATCTCTAATGAAATGCATGTGGACCTCAATGTGTTTGGTTCATTGCCGTTGTACTAGATCTCTTCAAAATATTAGCGTACTCTGATTGTTGCACCATATGATAGTTGGAAAGTGAAACTGGATACCAATATTGGTAAGGAAGTGTTGAAGCCAAAGTGTTTGAATGACATAGTTGACTACTCCTCTGTACTCGGCCTCTGCAGAAGATAAATCAATGGTCGATTGCTTCTTACTTGACCAACAAATTGGGCCTGACCCCAAAATGAGACTATACCCAGATGTGGACTTGCAATCTATGCTATCACCAACCCAATATGAATCTATGAAGCCTATGAGATATAATGCACAACTAGATACATAGTGAATCCCATAACTCATGGTGCCCTTAACATATATAAGGATGTGCTTGGCATCCTTCTAGTGCAGATCATGGGGTTCCTTCATGTATCTGGAAATTGATCCTACCGCATATGAGATATTTGGACAGGTGTGGGTGAGATACATAAGACTCTCCACCAACTGTCGATACAAAGTGTTGTCCACTAGTGGTGTATCCCAGATAAAAAGGGTGTAGGTGCAAACTTACAATATGTCATATGGAATCTATCCAGAACATCCCTGACATACTTAGCCTGAGAAATTTTGATGTTGAAAGCATCCTGACTGATCTCATGACCAAGAAAGAAGTGTAGTGGACCCATGTCCGTCATAGAGAACCTGTGATGCAAAATATCTTTGACCAAAGCAATGGCTGAAGCAAATCTATCGGTGATCAAAAGATCATCAACATAGAGTACTAATATCATCATAGAGTAAGTAGTCATCAACATGTAAACATTGGAATTAGATTTACATCTAACAAAATCATGTGAAAGTAAGTAAGAATCCATCTTTGCATACCATGATCTAGGTGCCTCCTTCAGGCCATAGAGAGACTTATTCAGTCTCCATACTAAAGATTATTTTTGAATGAACCCTTGTGGCTGCTCCATGTAGATCTCCTCTGAAAGGTCACCATGAAGAAAATCATTCTTCACATCCATCTCGTGAACTCCCCATCCTTTGGTTGTTGTAATGGCTAGAGCCAAGTGAATAGAGTCCATATTTTCTACAGGATAAAAGGTCTCATCATAATCTATCCCATGAATCTGTTGAAATCCTTTTGCAACTAATCTGGCTTTGTACCTTCTCACATGACCATATTCTTCTCTCTTGGTCCTGTAGACCCATTTTCATCTGACAAGTTTCCTCCCTAGTGGAAGTGGAACTAGATCCTAAGTATGATTCTCTAGGAGAGAGTCATGGTCCTCATGCATGGATTATTTCCATAGCGGATTGCTAACAACCTCACTGTAGGTATCTAGATCAGAAGATTGAGCCATATAGAAATGCATGGGCATCATTGGTTCAGAAGCTGAAAATACATGAGAAGGATCCACATGTTGAGATTGAGTCCTCCGCAAATCCAATGGATCCCCTGCAAGATTCCCTACTACCTGAATTGTGGAATGTGCCCTCTTAGAAATTTGTTGAAGCTTTGATGTTGTCTCCTCATTTGGTTGTACTACATGCTCATTTGCATGTAAATAATCCTTTGAATCCGTGTCTGAATATGTAGTATCTGAGTGTGTGGAATCATCATCTCTGATGTCTGGAACTGATGGAATCACAAGACTCTCTTCATGTTGGACTAGAGGTGCATGGAAAGGACTCTCCTCAAACTGAAAAATGAGCTCAATGATGAGTTGGTCTATAGAGAGATCAATCAATATGTACTCCTTCACCTCATCTGTATATCCCACAAAGATGCAAGGTGTTCTCTGTGGATCTAAGGATTTCCTCTTTTCAGAAGGAATATGGGCCAATGCTCTAGATACAAAGATGTAGAAGTGTGTGAAACCTGGTTTGTCACCTGTCCAAGCCTCAAAAGGTGTCTTATCCTCAACATATCTGTGAGGTGATATGTTCTATATGTAAGTAGCACAGTTAAATTCCTCGACCCAAAGCTTGGAAGGAAGTGATCTTACATGCAACATGCAACTGGTCATATCCTTGAGAGACCTGTTCTTCCTTTTAGCAACTTCATTATGTTGTGGAGTGTATGGAACTATGTGCTTCAACTAGATATGTAGCACACCTTTTCTGGATACCAAGGCTTAAACTCTCTTAAAACAAATCTATAAAACCACTCTGATACATAACTCATACAGGTATTATATAATCCACATGCATTTAAAAAAATAAACACATTTAAGCTTAGAGTAAAACATATTATTTACTGCTATAATTAACAATCAATAGCATTTCATATTAATTCATAAACACAATGGAAATCATGATAACATAAGCAACAGAGTCATGCAAAACATGATTAAAGAATAATCAGATACTTATCTTTTAACCGTGGTAGAATCCACCAACCAAGTACAGGCCTTACACAAACCTCCCAACCTTAGACCGCACTACTCATCAACTCTGCAATGGGTCACCCCTGAGTTGGGACTAAGCTCCACCCCAAGGCAAGGAATCCTAGGCTAGGCTGAGGTTACAGAGAGAACAACACAAAAAACCGGAAGGATTGTTCCCAAGATTCCATCTTACTCCCACTACTACCAGACTCTCATTCCCCACATGCCTCTTCCACCCAGGAGTATACACCTTCACAAGCACAGTCCATCGGTTCTAACCTCCCTCTTTGGGTCTCGGTAATAGGTTGGATCAGGAAGTCTCAGAGCCTGAAGCTGGTGCTGGACACTCTCTGGAAGAAACCTCTTCAAACAACAACCACCTCCCTCTCCTAGAGATAGATCACACACAACCTCAATCAAAACTCGCGTTGTCCATCAAGACACGTGCATTCCAGCTCTATATGGTCACCATAGCCAACTGGGAATACAAACACAGCCTCTCAAACAGGCTCAACAATGGCTCGAGGCCTCACAGTGATGGTTCATGGGAATGCATGATGAGTAATTCTCGCAGGGGTCGACACAGACTCCACGGCTCAGAACGGAGGTGAAATCGACTCTTCAGAAACAAACACAGGCTTCTCGGCTCACAGAATAGAGGTGTACATGGATTTACAGAGCCAAACACAGGATTTCCAACTGGTTCAACAATGGTGAAATGGTTCAGGGTCACGGCTTCGGGACAGAGCCTCCACGCACAGGTTCGATCAGTCAGACAGTGGATGAACATGGACTATGAAAGTCAACACTAGATTTTTGACTCTCAGGAACGCATGAGGATTTATCTACAGGGGTCGGGTCGGTCGTACTATCCAGGGCTTCATATGTGTTCAAGCAATCGGATAGAATGGAGGAGGAACCCTTCTCATGGCCCATCCTGGCTGTTTTATTTGCATGCGCCAGGGTTGACACTTGTCACCCATGGAACTGCATGCATTCCACCAGCACGCATCACCCTTGTACATCCTCCCCTTGCCAGGAACATAGGATAAAACATAAAATGCACATGTCTTTTTGGAATAATATTAAAATATTATTCCTAGGTTTAAGCCCCCTAGGCTAAACACTTAGCCCCTTTTCCCACCTTCCAGCCCCTAACTCCTTGCCCTCTCTATGGATGCTTAGTCCCCCTTCACTCATTCATCGTGGTCAGTCTGCACCTGGCGGTGTTTATATTTATTAATGTGTTGCATACATACAAATACAAAATCAGGCCCTTGGCCTCGAACCCTTAGGCTCTCTGGCCTAACAATCACATAAGCCCACCGAATTATACAAACTTGGCTCACCAGCCTATAACACATACTTACAATAAATTTCATACATCAGATTTACAACTGGGCTCGGCCTTGGGGACATTACAATCCCCCTCCCTTATTTTTTCACTTTCCTTAGTGCAACTTTACACAACATCTACAAGCTTTTCAAAAATTTTCAAAAAGATGTGGGTACTCTGCCCGCATAACATCTGCATGCTCCCATGTCGCGTCCTCAGGACTGTACCAGGTCCACTGGACCTTTACAAGCTCTATAGCTCGATTCCGGAGTTGTTTTCTTTTCCTATCCAATATGCGCACAGGATGCACTTGCAAGACACCTTCTGGTTCCACCTAAATCACATTCCAATCGATAACATCATTAGCATCAGGTACATATTTCTTAAGCAGTGAAACATGAAACACATTATTTACAGTCATTGATGCAGGTAATGCAAGCATGTATGCAACTAGCCCAATCCTTTCCAGAATCTCAATTGGCCCACAAAATCTTGCTGCCAACTTGGCACAACTTCCCAGCTTCAAGGAACTCCTATTAGCTTTCACTTTCAAGAAAACATGGCCACCCACTTTGAATTCTCTATGGGTTATGTTAATGTCAGCGTAACTTTTCTACCTATCCTGGGCAGCTTTTAGATTCTGTTTAATTCTTATCATTTGGTCTTCCATCTCTTTGAGCAGTTCAGGCCTAATGACTACTCTATCAGCAATATTATCCCAGCCAACTAGAGTGTTGCACGTTCTTCCATAAAGTGCTTTGAATGGGCTCATCTTCAATGATGCATGATACCCATTATTGTAGGCGAATTCTACCAAATGCAGGTAGTCTTCCCACCTTGATGGTTTATCCATCACATACATTCTCAGTATGTCTTCTATTACCCTGTTCACCGTCTCTATCTGACCATCAAACTCAGGATGATATGTTGTACTAAAGTTCAGATTCATTCTGAATCCTTTGAACTGTCCTTTCCAAAAATTTGAAGTGAATTTCGGGTCCCTATCAAACACAATTGTCTTAGGAATTCCATGCAAGCATGCCACTTCTTTTAAGAAGATATCAACAACATCTGCTGCCTTGTGAGTGGTTTTCAGTGGAATGAAATGGGAAGCTTTAGTAAGCTTGTCCACCACCACCATGATTGAATCATGTTGCTTGCTTGTTCTGGGCAATCCTGTGATAAAATCAATTGTTACCACGCCCCATTTCCATTCAGGAATGGGTAAAGGCTGCAACAACCCTGCTGGGTGCCTATGCTTAGCCTTAACCTTCTGGCACTCCATACATTTGGCAATGTATTCAGTGATTTCCTTCTTCAAACCCGACCAAAAATAATGGCTTTTGACCGTTGCCATAGTATTCTGATATCCAGGATGTCCAGTATAAGCCACATTATGCATATCCTTTATAATTTCTAGCTTCAATTCTTGGACATTGGGTACATACACTCTATTTTTATACAGAAATAAGCCATCAGTTCCCAAGGTGTAACTTTCCTTGGTCTGTGGTCTCTCACGCTGTTGTAGCTTTGCTACAAGACCTCTGTACTGCAAATCAGTATTTGCAGCTTCCAAAATTTTGTCTTTCATCTCAGTCCTGTACATGCTAATGGTTGTAGCATATAATTCATGCACTTTTTTGCTAAGTGCATCACCCACCTTATTTTCTTTCCCTTTGATATGTTTGATATCAAAGTCATATTCGCACAGAAACTCTAGCCATCTGATTTGCCTGGCATTTAAAGTCGGTTGATCAAATAAATACATCAAACCATTATGGTCTATTCTGAACTCGAATCTCGTTCCCATGAGGTAGTGTCTCCATTTCCTCAAGGCATGGACGATTTCTTCCAGCTCTAAATCATGAGTGGCATAATTCCTCTCATGCTCCTTCAATTTTCGGGACTCATAACAAACTACAAATCCCTCTTAGCTGAGAACTCCTCCCAACCCTTCCTTACATGCATTTATGCACACTATGTAATCCTTATTTGGATATGCAATCTTTAGGATTGGAGCACTGGTTAGCAGTTGTTTCAATCGTTGGAAGCTGCTCTCACATTCTTCAGTCCACTAGAACTTCTTCTCCTTCCTTTGCAAGGAAGTGATAGAATGCGCTATCTTTGAGAATACGGCTATAAACCTCCTATAATAGCCTTCCAGACCCATAAAAGATCTAACTTCTTCCACATTCCTTGGTGCTGACCATTCTCAAATGGCCTCAACCTTTTCAGGATCCACAACGATACCTTCCTTTGATATAATGTGCCCCAAGTAATGAATTTACCTTTGATAAAATGAGCACTTTCTTAGTTTTGCATACAACTGGTGTTCTCTCAACACCTGTAGCACCATTCTTAGGTGTTTCTCATGTTCTTCCTCTATCTTGGAATACACCAATATATCATCCAGGAAGACTATGACAAACTTGTCCAAATAATCTCTGAACACTCCATTCATTAAGCACATGAAAACAACAGGTGCATTTGTCAGTCCAAACGGAACCATTGTGAATTCATAATGACCATACCTTGTTCTAAAGCTGGTATTGCTAATGTCCTCATCATTTATTCTCACTTGGTGATATCCAGATCTGAGATCTATTTTTGAAAATATTTTCGCATCCTTCAACTGATCAAAAAGATAATCAATCCTTGGCAGAGGATACTTGTTCTTGACAGTTACCTTATTCAACTGTCGAAAATCAATGCACAGCCTCAACGTCCCATCTTTCTTCTTCACGAATAGGACTGGGGCTCCCTAAGGTGACATGCTGGGGAAAATGTATCCCTTCTTTAGTATCTCTTCGAGCTGCAATTGTAACCCTTTCAGCTCTGGCGTACTCATTCTATAAGGATCCTTCGAAACTGGAGTTGCTCCGGGCATCAAATTTATAGAAAAATTGATGTCCCTCTTCGGAGGTAGTCCAGGTACCTCCTGAAATACGTCCTTGAACTCTTAAAGTACCTCGCGATATTCCATATTCGAGACTACATCTCGGGATGCTTCTTCCACCCAAGCTGCAAATAATTGACAACCTTTACGGTAACATTTCTTCAGTTGCATGGCTGAGATTTCCTTAATAGCCACGGCTCTGGGAATTCCTTATACTGTTACTTGATTTCCCTCTTCGTTCAGGCATGTAAATCTCTTGTTAAAGCAATCCAGAAGGGCATGGTGCTAGTCCAACCAGTCCATTCCAATTAAGCAATCGTATGATCCTAAAGGCAAAATGTTCAATTCAGCCTTAGTGCTCATTCCTTTCATGTCTACTGAACATGACTTAACCAATTTAGTGACCTTCCTTTTTGTTCCTGTGGCCAACTTCACTAGCCAAGGATTTTAATGTTTTCTCCTTGATAAACGCAAACATTCCACCACCCTAGGATCTACATAACAATGGCTAGCCCCTGAATCAATTAAAATAACAAGTGGTCGGTTGTTGATCGTACCTTCCACTTCAATCATGTGCGATTGAAATTTTGCTTGTTTGTTGTCTAGGGCTGCGTAGATCCTCGACATTCTATTGCCCATATTCTCCACTATTTCAGCTTGTTGAATAGTATGAACAGTTCTCGCTTTACCATTTTTATGGGGACAATATCTGTACTTGTGGTTTCCTTTAGAGCCCCAACACTGAAAGGGCATCTGTCTCTGTCTTTGTTCTCCCTCTTCAGTCATTCTGAGCTCTCTAAATGATGGCTGTCCCTAAAGACTGTTTCTAAAAAAGGAAGGCTTGTTTCCCTTCTGCCTCTGTTCCATCTTAAACCTCTTCTAGTCATCCCAAGCCTTCCGAAAGGTAGGCTTTTCTCTTTGCTATTCGTATAAGCATTTTTCCCTTCTTATGGTTTCTTCCATGGTATTAGGATTGTCATACTAAATCTTGTCACCCATGCAAGGTGGCAGTCCACTCAGATATCTTTGAATCTTGACAGCCTCATCTTTGATGAATGGAACATATTTCAGTAGTTCCATAAAACTTTGTTCATACTCATCAATAGTCATGCTGCCTAGATTGAGTTCGAAGAACTCCTTCATCTTTCTGTCATAGTACCTTTTAGTCGGGTATTTCTTCTCGAAATACCTCTTAAATTCCTTCCACGTGACCTCTTTCTCTCTGATGTGTTTCACCTGCACAAACTGATCCCACCACATGGATGCTTTTCCTTTCAGTTGATACATTGAAATTCTTCCTTCTGCATGGGTGGAATAATTCTGCAGTTGGAAATATTTCCTCATGCCAAGCAACCATGTCTCGGCATATTCCTCCTTCTTATGTTCTCCATCAAATGTTTGAGGCTTAATCTTTTTCATATCCCCTTTCAATTCATCCTTTCCATATTTTTGGTGTTTTCTGGTAGGAGACGAGCTTGAACTACTGTGTGTTTCCTTGCCAGAATGCTTCGGGGAGAGACGGTAATGTCTGCTACCACTCCTCGATCTTCTTCTCCTCTCAGGGGTTCTGACACTTCTTGATATGCTTGTGTCACTCTCTTTTTCCAATTTCTTTTCTATTCTGTCTAGGCTCTTCAACATTTTTAAGTTGAATTCACCCTCTCGATCCCTGATTTTCATGAGATTTCGGCTATCATCTCGGTGAGCCTGGGAATATTTCTGCAACTTTTCAATGAGTTTCATCATGTGTCCTTCCTTATCCTTCTCTTTTCCATGCCCATTTGATTTTGATCCTTCCACTTCCACATTGACATCCTTTCCTTCTCATTCGTCCTCTGTTTCGGGGGCAATCTGCACCTTTTCCCACTCCATACTCAGCGTTGGTTAACTAGAATTTTGACTTTCGTTGAACTCTGCACACGCACTATGAAATTCAGTTCAAAGTTTGTCAGGCCATTAAAACTTCACGAACAATCCACAACATTTATAAGCCAATAAGAACAAGAACAAAAGATGTTTCGATTCAAATAAGTTTTCTAAGCTCTCGTTCGGCTCTGCAAATTCCGAGACTTTGGAACTTCGAAATCTCGGTCCACGAAGATCCCATAGTTAAATCTTCATAACCAAAGTCACCCTTTCGAAACTCACAATCTCGCGAGTTCATGAGTCGAAGACCCTCAACTCATTTCCTCCAAACGTCGATGCCCGAGATGCGATACGGGTATGGCTCCCTCCTCGATAGCACCTGCTACGCATGACCATAGGCTAGGGCTAAGTGTTAGCACTTCTCACTACTCGCACCTTCACGAGTTGTGGCGTCCAACTCTAGCACCTTCCTTTCACAAAACCCCAAGAAGTGATGTTGACTTTTCTCCTCGCGTTCTCGCTACTCGCGACTTTGCAAGTTTCAATGTCGAGCTCTTGTGCTCTTATCTCGCGAATTCTTGAGACGCGAGAAGTCAACGGAGTGTTGACTCCCTTCTCTAGGCGACGCGTGTCTGCCTATCTATCATGCGAGCCCCACCTTATGGATCTGCCACATGTCCACATGAGCCTCGGCTCTCGACACTCCGTGACTTCTGCAGTCGAAAGTGACCACTCTCAACCTCTCAAACCCCCGAATGCGTGATAGGTGATGTGGTTCCTCATCCAGCGGTCCTCCCTTGACCCATATCCAACGGCTGTCTTTGCTCCTCGTGACTTCGCAACTTCATGACTTAGAGCACCCAAATCCTGGGTTATCACCTTGCGAACCTCCGAGTTCGCAAGATCCCTAGATCTAATGGTCGAGCCTTCCTCCCAGATCTATAGCGTAGATCTTCTTAGATGTTTTTGGGTTTTCGGGAGTTTGCGTATCGCGATTCCCACACTCCTATGCAATTCAAAAAGGGATTTAAACCTTATGCACACTCTCCAGATCTAATGGTCACGAGGGTTCACCTTCCCTCCTGAGCAGATCCTAAGGTTCTAAAACTATTGGTGTGGAGACCTATCTCCCTGTGGCCATAGACCACACCAACTGCGGTTTCACACGCAGCTAAACCTCCTGAGCTTAAAAACTCATCAAGTAACTCCTTGACACTTCATAGCAAACCAAGGTCTGAAATTGGCCTTCTAGACCCAATTTCCCTCGCACTCTCGGTCCAAAGACCACTCCACTGGCATATCTAGGCTCAGTGTCGAAACCTTGGCTCTGGTACCAAACTGTAGCGCACCTTTTCTAGCTAGCAAGGCTTAAATACTCTTAAAAGAAATCTATAACACCACTCTGATACATAACTCATACATGTATTATATAATCCACGTGCATTTAAAAAAATAAACACATTTAAGCTCAAAGTAAAACATATTATTTACTGCTATAGTTAACAATCAATAGCATTTCATATTAATTCATATACACAACGAAAATCATGATAACATAAGCAGCAGAGTCATGCAAAACATGATTAAAGCATAATCAAATACTTATCTTTTAACTGTGGTAGAATCTACTAACCAAGTGCAGGCCTTCCATGAACCTCCCAGCCTTAGACCGCACTGCTCATCAACTCAGCAGTGGGTCACCCCCGAGTTGGGACTAAGCTCCACCCCAAGGAAAGGAATCCTAGGCTAGGCTGACGTTACAGGGAGAACAACATAGAAACTCGAAAGGATTCTTCCCAAGATTCCATCTTACACCCACTATTACCAGACTCTCACTCCCCACATGCCTGTTCCACCCGGGAGTATACAACTTCACAAGCACAGTCCATCGGTGCTAACCTCCCTCTCTGGGTCTTGGCAATAGGCCGGATCAAGAAGTCTCAGAGCCCGAAGCTAGTGCTGGACACTCTCTGGAAGAAACCTCTTCCAACAACAACCACCTTCCTCTCCTAGAGAGAGATCACACACAGCCTCAATCACACCTTGCGTTGGCCATCAAGCCAGGCGCAGTCCAGCTCTGCGTGGTCACTATAGCCAACTGGGAATACAAGCACAACCTCTCAAACAGGATCAGCAATGGTTCAAGGCCTCACAGTGATGGTTCATGGGAATGCATGATGAGTAATTCCCGCAGGGGTTGACACAGACTCCATGGCTCATAATGAAGGTGAAACCGACTCTTTAGAAACAAACACAGGCTTCTTGGCTCACAGAATAGAGGTGTACATGAATTTATAGAGCCAAACACAGGCTTTCCAACTGGTTCAACAATGGAGGAATGGTTCAGGGTCACAGCGTCGGGACAGAGCCTCCACGCACGGGTTCGATCAGTCGGACAGTGGATGTACACGAACTATGAAAGTCAACACAAGATTTTCGACTCTCAGGAATGCACAAGGATTTCTCTACAGGGGTCGGGTCGGTCATACTATCTAGGGCTTTGTACGCGTTCAGGAAATCGGGTATAATGGAGGAGGAACCTTTCTCATGGCTCATCCTCGCCATTTTATTTGCATGCGCTAGGGTTGACACTGGTCACCCATGGAACTGCATGCATTCCACCAGCACGCATCACCCTTGTACGTCCTCCCCTTGCCAGGAACTTAGGATAAAACATAAAATGCACATGTCCTTTTGGAATAATATTAAAATATTATTCCTAGGTTTAAACCCCCTAGGCTAAACACTTAGCCCCTTTTCCCACCTTCCAGCCCCTAATTCCTTTCCCTCTCTATGGATGCTTATTCTCCCTTCACTCATTCATCATGGTCAGTCTGCACCTGGCGGTGTTTATATTTATTAATGTACTGCATACATACAAGTACAAAATCAGGCCCTTGGCCTCCAACCCTTAGGCTCTCTGGCCTAACAATCACATAAGCCCATCGGCTTATACAAACTTGGCTCACCAGCCTATAACACATATTTACAATTCATTCCATACATCAGATTTACAACTGGGCGCGGCCTTGGGGACATTACAAGATACCAGCTTCATGACAAAGATTCTGAACATATTTTTTGATATACTCCCCCCCATTGTCTGTACGGAGGATCTTGATTTTCTTCCCATTTTGTGTCTCTACTAGAGCTTTGAAGTCTTTTAGATGCTCAAAAACTTCAGACTTTTGTCTGAGAAAATAAACCCATGTATAGCTTGAGTAATCATCAATAAATGTAAGAACATACCTTTCTTTGTTGATGGATGGATGTGGAAATGGAACCATGAGATCATTGTGAACAAGATCAAAGGAAGATGAGGTTATCCTTGCCTTCCCCTTTTCAAAATTCTTTTCAGGATGCTTTCCAATAATGCATCCTTCGCAAACCCCTTAAGAAAAGTGAATGTTTGGAAAGTCTTTTAACATTCATTGCATGTACCTAAAGTTTAAATGATGAAATCTCTCATGCCATACTCTAATACTATCATTAGAATGTGTAAGTAGAAAAGAGGAGTCATATTCAGTAAACTTAGTGAACTTACACAACCTTGATTTGTGATCTACCTCACCAACTGCAATAATGGAACTATCATGCATGTCAAGTACAATAACTGAATCTGATTTAAATTCAAGCGTTTTACCTGTTTGAGTGATCTGATAAACTAAGAGTAGATTTATAGAAAGATTTGGAACATGTAAGACATTCTCAAAACATCCATTACAGAGTTCCACTCTTCCCTCTCCTGCAACTACTATTGGAGTATCATACCCCATGAGAATAGGAGGTCCAGAGCATGAACTCAAAGAAGTAAAAACATCCTCTTTAGCTGACATATGATGTGATGCACCAGAATCTATAATCCATGAATCATATGAGGAATTAATTGCAACCAGAGCATGATACTTACCTTTCTTAGGCACATGGTCTTCTTCCTTCTTCTTCTTGGATCCTTTAGGAATGAAGTCTCCGAGGTTCTTCCTCTGAAGTACCTATGTCATAAGATCGATCTGCTTCTTCATGCATGTGGATTATTCATGATTCAGTTTATTGCAATATGTGCACTGCTTTCTCTTCTTATTCTTATTCCCTTTGGAATTTGAAGAATCTTTTGAACCAGAAGAATCCTTGAAGGGTTTGGAATATCCCTCCTTCTTTGACTCTAGATGTAATAAATCATTTCATTTCTGCTTCGATTTCTGATTGTATGACCCTTTTCCATCATGCATGGTGAGTAGATTTTCTTTGGGATCTTTCATGAGGCCCATATATATGAGTTTTGTCTTGTCTTGTGTAAGAGACTTAATGAACTGATCCAATGTACGCATTTTCCAGTTTGTTACAAAAAGACATCTGCCAGAATGGAAATTGGAGACATATACAGTGTATTTTGATCCTAGTTTGGCCAAGATTGTTAGAATAAATTGTTTCTCTTGTGTAGACTTGTAAATACCACATTCACACAAGCTCAAAATCAAATATTTAAATTTAGTAAAGAAATCTTGTATATTATCAAAACTTTTAGGGTATAAGGTATGCATCTCTACCTCAAGCATATGACCTCGCATCTCATCCTTCTTTCCAAAGAGTCCTTCTAGGGTGGACTAGATCTCGTTTGGAGTCTTGCCTGAAACAACATGAAACCATAATAAGTGGAGATTAACTCAAGAATTATTCTTGTGGCCTCATCCTTATGGTTCACCCATCTCATCTTCTCAATCGATGATGTAGGTTTTGTTTCTGTCGCCATTGTCAAATTATATAGTCCTTTTCTTTTGAGTTGGAATGTCTCCTTGGGTTTTCAATCAAAATAATTGTATGGTGTGAGGATTACCACCAATTTTGACTGTATAATAGTTTTCATATCCATCTCTCCCACTGTTTCTAAGAACCCCTATAAATTTACTCTCAATCTGCAAGTGAAAAAATAATAAATCACGGCAGAAAGGGCACATTAAGTGAAAATTCGTATCATTTTCAAGAGATGATATTCAAACTTACTTTCTGATCCAGCGGTGAGGAATCTCGCCAAACGATTGAAAACCCACTTCCAAAATGGGTTGATTTACTTTCCTCGTGAGTCATTTCCTCAAAAACGTAATATTTTGGGAGAAATCACTGTATAAAGGTATGACCACAGATTCGTATCAGTTTCAGGAGGCTAACTTGTGGCTTACTTTCTGAGAAAAAGGTGAAGAATCTGGCCAAACGTTTGAAAACCCAATTCCAGAATGGGTCGATTTTCTTTTCTATGTAGATCATTTCCTCAAAAACATAACATTTTGGGAGGAATAACTGCTGAAATGTACAACCATGGATTTAGCTCATCGAAACTCCGATTTTCCTTATTCTTTGGCTTGTCTAGATTAGTCCAAGCAGCATAGATTTGATACGATGTCAATGTTTTATGGAAACCTGCACAAGAGATCTAGGTAAAGCATGCACAAACAAAGATTATCAAGAAAATAAAGAGAGGTACACAATGAAGAATGAGAATCAATGTATATTATGATCTTATCAATGAGTCAATGATCTTCACTCATATAGGCAATGGCATCCTATAATTAGGAATGCATCCATAATAGTGATGGTCTAAGATTAGAAAGTCTAAAATAAACCTAGTCAGTTAACTCCCAATGAACTAGTGTTACTCCCACTGAACTAGTGTGTCGAAAATAGAAATTTCTCCAACAGGTAAGGCATTGAGCATAGGACAACAAACGCTGAGTAAAATCAGACAAAAGAAGAGACATTCATTCAATATGTTGAGAATAATCATTCAAAAATGCAAGAAGATATTTATCAATCAAGAATGCGAGGATTATCATTCAATTAAGAGGTTTATCATTCACAATACAGAGTTTTATCCATAAAAACGGAGAGATACTCAATCACAAGAAGGCGCAAAGACGAAACATTAAAAAATTAATCAATTGAAAATGCAGGGATACTCATTCATTAGAAGGTGCAAAGACTAATCATTCGGCAATGAATCAATCGAAAACGTAGAGATAAGTAAGGGTTAGATAGTTGGGTGAAATTTATCCTTCACTTATTATCCATGCACAAGAAAGTAGGGCATTTGTATCTATAGGTCATTAAACACCGAAGTGACGACCGTCGATTCGGCTCCTGGCCGACAACTCAAGAACAAACTAATAACTTAATGGATAAGGATAAAAGATAAAAAATCATTTTTTCTTCGTATCAATCAATAAAAACAAACGCAGAGAAGTCATTGCAATAAGAGGTTGGGTTATCCATGGTAAATCAATTCAAAATACAATGAGAAAGGGGATTACAAATATTGTAGGAAAGCAGGTGCAAGAAATCTCATGGCATTGAAATCTTCAACCAAGCACAAAAAAATAACATGTGTAAATTAAATTTCATTGCAAGCAACAAGTTTAACAGACGTACCTTAGCCAAGTGTGAATGCTTCCAATTTTGTTGTCCCATGTGTGCTCCATCCAGCTCTCGCTTTCCAATCGATGTGACCTCATTGGTACCTCCCATCCAACTCTAGGGGTACTCTTCTTCCCCCTAATCTTCCTAAACCACAAAGGGGCCACACACAGAATACCAGAGAATGCTAGCACCCATCTCTCCTCGCAAGGTTGAACTACCAATTGTTACCCAAGCTAGGTATCCCAACTCCCATAAGAGAAAGTCCACTCAAGGTAAAATTTCAGCAGCGAAACTTTACGGAAAAAAGATCAGATCCATACTCCTCCTCCTCCATCCTTTTTATAGAGTTTTTAAGTAATTAGTTTCCCAAATTCTCATTAAATTCCTTTTTTCATTAATTTAATTTCGAAAAACCTCCAATGTCGTGTGACCCCCAGTTGCACCAGAAACTCAATTTTATTAATTACTTAAAAATTCATATTTCCCTCACCCACCTAAAGCAATCATAAAAATGCTCCTTGGTGTCCCAAAACTCCCTTATACTTCTTAAATGACTGTTATCCACAAATTTGGTCATTGTGATGATGTCATGATGATATCATGATGATGGAAAATCAAGCTCTTTACCAAGAATACTTTCCTGAGAAAAGTTACAGTTGTCTTCTTCCATAATTCACATTTTGAAACATGTTCGCAGGCTGCTTATATATTCACCTACGAGAATGCCTGTTTCTCGTAGGCTGCTTTAAGCTGGGGTGTGAACTTCTCGCACTGTACTCATGGTTACGGTGCAAACATGCTCTTAAAGGAGAAAAAGATAAAAATCTCGAATCTTCTAGAAGGGTGAGTTGGCTTTCGAGTGGTTATTCAAGTACTGGAATTCCAGATATCTTGGGATCATTCCCTATCCAAGTAACTAAACTATCTTTTCCTATATATTGAGGAGATTTCTCATGGAAAGGGTTAAGTTGAGCAAGCAGCAAGTTCGCAAGAGATTGATCAAAGAATCAGTGCAAGACTGTATGGAGGACTGATGCTACAGCAGCAAGAGACAACAACAAGGTCATCACAAGTAGTTGATTTTCTTCATGCATGAGCAAGTGTGTGTGTCAGAACTAGAAGCCATCGAAAGGAGAACTATGACATCAAGGCTCAGGTTGTAAGTTTCACTTTCAATTAATTTAATACAGTAATATGTCCCTTTCCCATAAATATGATGTCACTTTATTACATAATTCCTTGATCATATGTATAGACTAGTCATTGAATATCTTAATCTGCCTTTACTTCGATTGGTTCGTTTTGTTGTGATCTGGATGGGACAAGAGCATTGGAGCAAAGCTTGGAACAACAGAGATCCAAGGAGAGCGTTCATAAGGTATGTCCATAACCCTTATCTCTTAGTTCATTCAATAGGCTAGATCTAGGGAAAGAGTAGTATTCTGTCCTGTTTTGTTCTAGATACCAGGTGGATCTAGGGAGATCGGTTAGTGTCCGCACCTACGGATTTATCCCATAACAGAATTGGCGACTCCACTAGGGATCTATCCCTTTTTTCTTTTTGGTTTTTGAAATTTCTTTGGCCATTTGATCTGTTTGCATTTTTCTTTTGATTTGTCTGTCTCTGAGTCCTCAGGATACCCTGAGAGACCTTCTGGGTCTATAAGCCAGATTGATTTTTACTTGCTTCTTCAAATTTTTCATTAGTTTCAGGGATTCTCGCACTGTGTCTATTTGCAGCTTGCGAGAACCTTGATAGTTATCACTCTGCATATACATTTCAGTGCGAATAGTTCGCATGCTGCATCAAAGTGGCCTGCGAGAACTCTAGTTTCTCGCACTGTGTTCCACACTGGCCTACAAACAGTTTTTTGAAAATTTTGAATTCAAGTTTTGACTCTGTCAATAGTTCATATATGTTGATTTAGACCTCTTTAGATTGTTGAATCAGTGACTTACATATATTTTTCTATAATTGGCTTGCTGGAACTGATCTAGGTTTTCTAGGTGTTTTCTTGCCTTTGAAACTTGACTTTCATTTCTTAGCTCTTGTTGACATTTTCATTCTCTCTTACTTCTAGAGTTGAGTGTATCTGACTGGCTGAGAACCAGGGATTGGTTGAGAGTTGAGTGTTTGGTGTTTCTCTTGTACTTGTTGGTTCGAAAGGACAAATTTTTCATTTACATTGAGAAGCTCCTTGGTTTTCTTTTGTTTTTGCTTTCATTGAAAGTATTGGATTGGGTTGTTTGTTTGAGTCTTTATATTTTGTTTTTCTTTTCTCATTATTCAGAGTTCTGCTTGGAAAGTGAACTGCATGTTTTCTTTAAAGTTTTGTTTTTGCTTTTTGCGAGAACATTGAAAATCAAAGTTTTAAGAGTATTGAAGTTTTGAAAAAGACATATGGAACTTGCTCATTGAAATGTGATTGTTTGCATTGGCATCTAAAAGGAAATTGAGCATTGCATTTACATTGTAGTATTGAGATTGATTCGGAAATTGTTCTCTCTCTCCCATAACTAGGATTCATCGAATGAAAAGAATTATATTTCATCATATCCTTGCATTATTTGGGTCAGAGTTATACATCACGAGTTTCATTTCCATTGCCTTTGAGTAAACAATAGCTTGTAAAAACATTACGTAATATTAAAATCGATCTAGTAACTTTTTCTAGGGCTCTTTTACAGCAACATTTAGCTAGGCTAGTGCTTTGGAGTAGGAAGAGAGACACACTCTCCAAAATCTCAAAAACACACAATAGCATCTTGAGATTAGGGAGTGTAAAATTCAATTGGCAGCATATTGTCCTGGGAAGCCCTTCTAACACAAGGGTCAAGCATTAGGTCGCATTGGTGTTGGCAGAGTTACTAACCCTTCTTTGTTGACATCGGTGTAGAGATTGCACGTATTACAGGGGTCACTCCGAGGTATACCCACAATTATGAGTGGAAGACTTTGAGTTGATTTCGGGCTAGATACCCTGCCTTTGCGTGTGGATCGGACTGACGACTGTTTCCACAGGTTGTACTATTGTTTGTGGTGACCTTAGTGGCTTATCTCTCTAGGTTCTTACCCAAGGTGAATGTGGAGGGGAAAGTCTTCACGGTACCTGGAATCGACGTTGATCAAACTCACTCGGGCTCTTTGGAGGGTATACCCACGATTATGTGTGGGAGCTTGCACTAGGGCATAAGTCTGTTAAGCAGGTCGTCAACGTAACTTTTCCACCTTAGCCCCGCCCCTTCTTGTCTTGTTGTTGTGACGTTGGATTTCATCACCAACTAGTGGCTTCGATATTGGAAGGTATTGTTTTCTTGGTGATTGCCTCTTAGTTTTTTGTTTACTAGTGTGTGCTGGTTGTTTCTCGGAGTTGACCATAGGATTTTTGTTGGGGGATTGATTACTTGTTTACAATTGCTCCCCCATGACGTTCACGTAGGATGCAAGGTTTGTCCCCGGAACATCCGGAAGCTTCCGAACCTTTGCATACGGCAACACCTGAGGGTACCCCTAAGGACTCTCCTCGTCCGGGTGAAATTCCCCTTGTTACTCTACCTCACGTGGACATAAGTGACGTCCCAGAAGTTTTTACACCACCTCCACAAGTAGCATCCACTGATCCTCTTGCTGATTTTCGAATCACCAATACTATAGAGGATTATCGCATTCATCGTGGTGAACGACCTGTTGGATGGATAAATCCTTCTGAAGAAAATTTTGTTACCTCCTTTGAATCAACTGTTGGGCCGTCTCATGGTGTAGTAGGCCAAGATCCTTTTTGGTCGGGTGATTTCCGACGAGTCTTGTTTGGTACTGAATCCTCCCCTATCTATGAAATCAACCCTCCTGTGTCTCCTGAACCAGAGACTACACCAGAGACTACCACTTATCATTTTGTTCTCCCTCCCGAGATGGCCCATCTTGCAAATACTACGAGTGTCCAAACCGGCATTCCTACCACTACTCTTGCCCCTATTAATACCCAACGTACTCCTGAGGTTAACCCAAATTTACCTCCTGGTTACCATGCACTGAATCCTTTGTTGAGTGTGCCTCATCCGACACCTCCACAAACTCCAGCTGGTTCTCCAGGTGGTCCTCAGTTTCCTGGGGGGCATCCGATTCCCGGTTTCATCCCGACACTCCCTCTGTTTCCCACTGGCAATCCTAATACTAGTAACATTATCCCGACTGTTGCACCAAACCTACACAATCCTTTTGGTGGACAGGGTGGTACGTTTCCTTTTCCTCTTCCCGGACATAACACAGTTACTACACAACCCACGGTTGGTACACAACTTCCGGGTGGAACTGTCCCTTTGATAGGGGGACTGACCTCACCTTTAGGACAAAACATACCTCCTGCTTTGGCCCAGTATTGGAATCAACTTATGCAGAATTTTCCTCAAAATGCTGGGGGGCAACAAGCTGTCCCTACTACAGGCCAACCATATGCAGGTGTGACTAATCCTATTTGGGGGTCAGGTCAGACAACTCAGCCTCAAACTCAAAGTCAAAATCCCTGGGTCTACTACCCTATCCATCCACCACCAAATCAGCCAGGGTCTTCCCTTTCGGGGCAGACTACATACAGTCCTACTGGTTTTCCAATG
This sequence comes from Picea engelmannii, assembly GCA_009831015.1. Classification (NCBI taxonomy): domain Eukaryota; kingdom Viridiplantae; phylum Streptophyta; class Pinopsida; order Pinales; family Pinaceae; genus Picea; species Picea engelmannii. Next base: position 205,236 of record ML788401.1, read on the forward strand.
GGGCTTCCGCCCCAAAGTCACCAGTATCCACAAGTGAATCGGCAATTGCCTTTTCTTGCTACTCTAGATCTGCCAGATTTGTCTAGGATTCTTAATGATCCTATTCGTCACTCTCCCCAATGGCCTGCTATTCCTGCAAAGCTTCCATCGGACATTCCAAAATTCGATGGGAAGGTGGGAGAGGACCCGAATAATCATGTCATGACTTTCCATTTGTGTTGTTCGTCCAACTCATTGATGGACGACTCCATTTGATTGCGCCTTTTTCAACGAACTCTTACGGGTGCTGCTGCGAAGTGGTACATTGAATTACCGCGAGGTTTCTTTTCCGATTTCAACACCCTTGCAATGGCATTTCTAACACACTACCAGTTACCGATTCGATACGATACCGGAACCGAGATTTTAACCTCCTTCAAACAAAGCTCGGGCACTCATATATCCGATCATATTCATGAGTGGCGACGAAGGAGACGTCTCATTAAACTTGAACTTCCTGATCAGTTACTGGTAGAATGGTTTACCAAGTATTTTGTAAACAAAATTGGTAAATACATTGCTATGGGCGGTGTTGTCACCGAAGAGCAGGCTATTAGTCGTGCTCAGTATCTAGATCTCGTTTATTCGCAAACAGGAACCTTGTATGATTTACTACCTGATTTACCTCGTCCTGGTACTTCTACTACTTCTATTGCTCCGGCTGCCTTGCATGCAGCTGATGGTGTGATTGGTTCCACTCATAGACACTCACATTTCGTTTCAACTAAAACCTCGAAATCCAATTCTTCTAATGTACAAAGTGCTCTGTCTCCTGCTCCTCCAGCCGGTAAAACCTCTGAAGTGAACATTGTTCAATCTACATCGGCCGGTAAGAATAAGTCTAGAAAAGGGAGAGGCAAGAATAAGGAGGGTAAAAACAATAATTTGAATGAGCAAACCAAATATCCTCCTGTTGATGACCGGGATAAGCGCAAACCACGCTATCCGTGCCTTATCTGTGGTGACGATCACTACATGAAGGATTGTCTGAGACGTGCCAAAGTTAACAAGTTCCTTCAAGGAACACCCAAGCCCTCTACACCGGGAGTCTTGCCTCAACCCTTCCCGTCTCAGCAGTAGGCTTCGTTGGTCATTCACGACCAACCTTCTACTTCGACATCTTCTTTTGTTTTGATGTGCACCGGTGATTCCAAGAAAAACAATGTTGCGCTCGCCACTAGAGCTAAAGACTATACTCCTTCTAAGGAGAAGGTTGATGACTTACCTCCTGATTTGGTACAGCCTTTCCCACCGAATCCACCCACGAACGGTCCTCTTCATATTGAACGACCGAACCTTGATACAGTTATAAGACCACCCCCGAAAGGTGTCGTGAAGAAATCAGCATTCAATCCTCATGCTCGGGCAGCCCAGAACTATAGCATTGTCGAAGATCTGGCCCAAGGACCCTCTGCGATGTCTGCCCTGGAAGTCCTTCAGTCTTGTCCTGCACAACGCAGGGCGCTGTTGAAAGACATAGGTGGTATTGATCCAACAGATGAGAATCTAATTGTCTTTAACTTGGATGATCATATTCCAAGGTTACCCGCACAACTTGCGTTTCAAATCCAAGTTGTGGTCTCTGACAAGAGTATTTGTCGGACTGTTGTTGACGAGGGTGCCTCTACGTGCATAATGTCTTTTTCTTGTTGGAAATCCATTGGCTCTCCCCCGTTAAACGAATCACAAAACACTTTGCGAGCCTTCAATGGCTCTGGTTTTAAACCTTATTGTGTTCTACCTTCGTTGCCTGTCACTTTGGAAGGTAAGACCGTCCAGGTGGAAGTGGAAGTTTTTGATACTCCCCTAGATTACAATCTTCTACTTGGTCGAAGCTGGGTCGATTCTATGCGTGCTGTCGTGTCCACCCTTTTCTGTGTCTTACGATTTCCTCACCAGGGAAAAGTGGTTACGGTCGACCAACTTGCCTTCTTTAATGCCAATACTCACACGGGCAACGTGTCGTTCATAGCCAACACCCCTCCGGGTTACGAGAATGTTGGTGTCGATCTTTTAAAAGACTCATCGTTAATGGGTACTTTCCCCATACCACCACCACCCAATATTCCAATCCCGTCAGTTGCTTCCATTAATATGATCTCTACTGCACCTTATGAACTTCCTGTGTTTGCTGACCCTTGGATAGTCCCTGATCCTGGAGATCATGTTCGTGTCGGCAACGTAATGTCGTTAAGTCCGGTTGAGTCCGCTTATCAAGCCATTCAATCGGCAACCCTTACTATTTCCTCTTTTGACGAGTTGTCTCCTGATCCTTTCCGTGTCATCTTTCCCATTGACGAGATGATCATGTCCGTCATGGAAGACACCCCTTGGGATGATGGACATCATCGTTCCATATTGTTTCTGGAACAACAAACTCTTGAGAATTATCAACGGATTTCAACTCCGTCGACCGTTGTTGTTATATCCATGGTTTCCCAATCTACACGAGATGTGTTTGCGGAAGGAAACCTTAGTAACATTTCACCCATGATACCCATAGATATTTCCGTGAAAACTGGGATCGTTGAGAACGTTCATATTGGAGCGTCGTGTTCTCCTGAAGAAATTGTCACTTATACTTCATTATTCAAAGAATTTCGTGACATATTTGCATGGAGTTACGAAGAGATGCCAGGTATTGACCCTGCTATCGTTGTTCATGATATTAAGACATACACCGGAGCTAAACTAGTCTGGTAGCGCCTCCGTCCTGTCCATCCACGTAAAGCGGCAGCCATTAAACTCGAAGTTGAAAAACTTCTTAAAGCTGGTTTTATTTATCCCGTGGCATTGACAGAGTGGGTTTCCAACCCAGTACCAATTGATAAGAAGGGTGGTAGCATACACGTTTGTGTTGACTATCGGGATATCAACAAAGCTTGTCCAAAGGACAATTTTCCAACCCCTTTCGTCGACCAGATCGTCGATGACTGTGCCGGTAGTGAAATCTTTCCCCTCATGGATGGATTTTCCGGGTATAATCAAATCAATATCGCTCCTAAGGACCAACATAAAACGTCTTTTATTTGTCCTTGGGGTACTTTCGCTTACAGAAAACTCCCTTTCGGTCTAAAGAACGCAGGGGCTACATTCCAACGTGCTATGTCTTATGCATTTCACGATATTAAGCATATTGTTCAACCCTATTTGGACGATTTGTTGGCTCACTCTTTACATCGGGTCAATCACCCTAAACATCTCCGAGCTATTTTCGTTCGTTGTCGATTCTATCACATTCGCCTGAATCCTCATAAATGTGTCTTTTGCGTAGAATCCGGCCGTCTCCTCGGTTTCATTGTTTCACGCCATGGGATCCGGGTAGATCCTATCAAGGTTGAGGCGATTCTTAATCTCCCTCCTCCTTCTTCTTTGCGTCAGTTACAAAGTTTGCAGGGGAAAGAAAACTTTCTTCATCGTTTCATCCTGAATTACGCCGAGATTACTCGTGGTTTCACACGTCTTTTAAAGAAAGATTCAGAGTTTGTCTGGGATAAAATTGCTCACAACACTTTTGAGGCTTTAAAGTTATCCCTTACCAAAGCTCCTCTTCTTTTTCCTCCGGATTATAGTCAAGATTACTTTCTTTATCTAGCTACGTCTGAGTATACTATCGGCATGGTCCTCATTCAGGAGGATGATAACCACGATGAACATGTTATCTATTACTTGAGTAGAAGTTTATCATCCACGGAAATCAAGTACCAACATGTTGAGAAGCTGGCCTTGGCTGCTGTCCAAGCAGTCCAACGTTTTCGTCATTATATTCTCTCCAGGAAGACTACAGTGATTTCACACTGTAACCCCATGCAACATATATTGACACGTCAATTGTTGGGGGGCAAGTACTTCAAGTGGATTGTTATTCTCCAGGAGTTCGATTTGGAATTCGATCGTGCCACGTCAAAGAAATCTCTAGTTTTCGCTGAGTTAATTTGTGATTTTCCCCACACTTCCACGGAAAAAGTAGCAGTTGATTCGTTACCTGACGAGTCATTTTTCCTTATCAGTACCGATGATATTTGGTACGGAGATATCATTATATATCTCCAAACTCAAACTTTTCGACCTGCTTTGTCCAGTAATGAACGACGTCATGTCTGTTACCAAGCACGTCATTATATTATCCTTTGCGATACTCTTTACCGTCGAGGCATTGACTCTGTCTTTCGGCGTTGTTTGACTTTTGACGAAGCTGAGAAAGCTTTGAATGACTGCCATTCAGGATCATGTGGCGGTCATATGTTTGGGTATGCTACTGCCCAGAAGATCTTACGTGCAGGTTACTTTTGGCCTTCACTATTCACCGACTGCATTACTGCTGTTCAGAAGTGTCATGCCTGCCAAACTTATAATCAGAAGATTCGATCGCATCTTGCTCCCCTTCATCCTGTGGTCTCAGTAGGTCCTTTTGCTAAATGGGGCATTGATTTCATGACATGTCACCCTCACTCGGCCGGGGGGCGTGGTTACATTATTGTAGTTGTTGATTATTTCACTAAGTGGGCCGAGGCGATGCCGACATTCGACAATACTGGGAAGACTGCAGCCTTATTCCTTTTCAACCATGTCATCACTCATTTTGGTGTTCCTCAGGCTATCGTTACTGATCACGGTAGTCATTTTAGAAATAATATGATGTC